>JASDQU010882466.1:0-16572 GCA_032191745.1 Picea mariana | reverse complement strand
AAGAGATTATAAGAAATATTTGTAAGGAGTTATTATGGTTTGGGGTTTTCAAATTTAAGGGTTATAAGGGTTAAGTGTTAGGGGTGATATAGGTTTAGTGGGGTTTATGTATATAACTATTAGTGGGTATAGCTAAACACTTAGGGTTAATGGGGTTATAGAAACTAGAAGCTATACATATTATAAGGGTTAGTGGAAATGGGTTAATATTGGATAAAATTTAATATTTAGTGGGTTTATGGATTAAGTGTTATATGAATTATGGGTTAGGTGTTAAGGTATATAAGGTTTAGGGGTAATAGGGGCTATAAGTGTGAATGGTTTCAATAATTATATGGATTAGAGGATATTAGTTAGAGACTAGTTGTTTAGGGGGTTTTATTTGGATGGTTTTATGTATTAATGGTTATTGGTTAGGAATTATGAGGGATGAGGATTATGGATAATTAATGTGAATGGTTAAAATCAATGTTGCAAACATCGAAAAAATATCGCCAAGGGTCCGAAGACAAAAATATTGGCAACACCGGGAAACTTATCGGAAAATGTCATAAGAATGAAAAACAATGTTGTAAGAATGAAAATATCGAAAAATATTGCCGACCCTGATTTTGAAGATAATATCACCAACATCACAATATTATCGAGATGTTGATAACACTGGTTAAAATAGTTACAAGGATCAAGATTTAGGAATTATAAGGTTAAAGTTTGGGGCTTATAACAGTTATGATTAGGTTTTATGGGTTGTTGACATTAGAGGTTATAAATATATGGGGTTATAAATATATGGTTTATAGATTAATAATTATAAGGGTTAGGTATTAGTTGTTATTAGGGTAAAGGGTTATTGACAATATAAGTGTTATGGGATAAAGGGGTTTTTAAGGGCCAGAGGTTATGTTCTTTAAGAATGTAGGTATAGGTTGATGACATTAGAGGTAAGGGTTCATAAGGATTAGGGGTTACACTTAGGATTTTGTCTTTACAATGATTAGGGGTTAAGGGTTATAATTGCTAAGTGTTAAAAGAGTTAAGATATTATAAGAAATATGTGTAAGGAGTTATTATGGTTTGGGGTTTTCAAATTTAAGGGTTATAAGGGTTAAGTGTTAGGGTTGATATAGGTTTAGTGGGTTTTATGTATATAACTATTAGTGGATATAGCTAAACACTTAGGGTCAGTGGAAATGGGTTAATATTGGATAAAAGTTAATATTTATTGGGGTTAGTCGTAACATGGGTTATATAGATAACGTGTAAAGGGTCGAGGTTTTTAGGAGTTAAGGGTTAACTGTGATTGTGATTTATGTGGTTAGTGGTTAAAACAATTATAATGGTTTATATGGGTTCATGGTTACAAAGGTTAAATGGGTAATGGGTTTTAGAATTTGTGGCTTGGGGGAAATATCAATTATAGCAATCAAGGGTTATAATAATTAAAAATTAAGGGTTATAATTGCTAAGTGTTAAAAGAGTTAAGATATTATAAGAAATATGTGTAAGGAGCTATTATGGTTTGAGATTTTCAAATTTAAGGGTTATAAGCGTTAAGTGTTAGGGGTGATAAAGGTTTAGTGGGGTTTATGTATATAACTATTAGTGGATATAGCTAAACACTTAGGGTTAGTGGAAATGGGTTAATATTGGATAAAAGTTAATATTTGTTGGGGTTAGTCGTAACATGGGTTATATAGATAACATGTAAAGGGTCGAGGTTTTTAGGAGTTAAGGGTTAAGTGTGATTATGATTTATGTGGTTAGTGGTTAAAAAAATTATAATGGTTTATATGGGTTCATGGTTAAAAAGGTTAAATGGGTGATGGGTTTTAGAATTTGTGTCTTGGGGGAAATATCAATTATAGCAATTTGTGTCTTGGGGGAAATATCAATTATAGCAATCAAGGGCTATAATAATGAAAAATTAAGGGTTAGAATGATTATGTTGGCTAGTGGTTATTTTGGTTAGGGATTATGGTTCATGGATTATCATAGATTAGAGTTTTAGGATTAGAGGTCATATTTGTTCAATTTAGGTATTCTAAGGGTTATAGGGTTTATACCAATTAAGATAATAGTAGTAAGGGTTTATAGGGGTTTGAGAATAAGGCTTATCCATTATAAATGTTACAATAGTTAAAGGTTAATGAATATATGAGTTAGGCGTTATGGTAGTTAAGCTCATTAGGAGTTACAAGTCAGATAAAGGTTATATTGGTTTAGAATTGTGCTTTATAGGGATTAGGAGTTAATTTTTATAAGGGTTAGGTATGGCGAGAATTAAGGGTCAGGTGTTAGGGATGATAAGGGTTATAATGTTATGGAGTAAATTGTTTATATGGTTTGAGTATTATAAGTATTAATGTTTGTGAGATTAATTTATTAGGTGCTTAGGGTTAATAAGTTAGGCTTTAGCTATTTGGGGTTTATAAGTTATAAATTATAGAGGTTAGTGATTAGAGTTAACATAGGTGATAGACTAGTACTAATAATGGATAGATGTAATAGTTAATGGACATGTTTGGGGTTATAAGGGTTAAAGATTAGGGTTAAATTTTCAAGGGTTTAGGGGTTTGGGATTCTAAAAATTTCTTTCTATGAACTACTATGGGTGGGCCTAGATGTTATTGATGGTGCTAAAGCACCAAATCACCTCCTATCACAATTAATAATGGTGGAATTGTGCCTTTGGGATAGTACTATGTGTTTTATTTCAAGAACATACTCATGCTTCAACCACATGTCAGTATCTGAGATGGAGGTTCTAAGGTGCTAAGTATGTAATGGTGGGGTCAGTTGTTAAGATGATGGGGAGGTAGGGTTTAAGGGAATGTGTTCCCTCTTTCCTAATCATGACATCCATTTGTATTATCTATGTAATCTTTTGAATTATTCTAAGCCTTACTAGTACCCAAATATAATATTATGGAAAATGGGTTTGTTAGAAACATGGAAGGTTAATGCAATGAAGTGGGTTTTCTTTCTATTGTGGAAAAGTTCATTGATGTGGCACAAAATTAAGTGTGTGGGTTAAGTGAATCAATTAGCTACATTGGTCAATTGTGTGAGTTAAGTGCATCAATTATCTACATTGGTCAATTGTTATATGGGTTAAGTGCATTAGGAAATTTGGGTGGCTTAGAATAGTGGTTTTGGGTTAGTGCCTTGGTTGCCATGTTTGGAATTAGGAGTAATTAGCACATTAGGGTGCAATTTCTTGGGTTGATGTGATAGCTACGTCCACCCTTAATCCAACACTAACATTAATAATGGTTAGTTGTGTGCTCTAGTTTCATGCATTAGGTTCATGGGTTGGGTGTGTGGGTATGTGCATAAATTAGGTGTATGGCTTATAATTGTAACTTATATCATGATCAGTATGTTGATGGATTTAGTGCATGGGTATATAATATTTAGAAGGACTAGGGTCGCTAACTAAGTGAATTGTGTTGTGTTTCATCCATCAAATGACCAAGTGCCCCATGGTAATTTCTCTTTAGGAGACCCAAATGAGTGGAAATGAGTTTCCACCCATAGGTTCGACGACCAAATCCAAGTTCACGAAATCCAACAACACAATAACAATTAGTTCAAGAGAGAACCCATCAATGGAGACACAACATTGGAAGGAATAAGACAAATTAGGATCAACATAGAGGAGGAAGGTTTCTCTCATGAATGACATGAGTTCCCAAGGAATGTGATTGCATTTCAAGTACAATGTCCAACTATAACCCATCATGGGATGTAATTTCCCACTGAGATATCATGGGTGTGAATTAACTTGGCATGTAGTTGTAAATTAATTTTGAGTGTAGTTTCACTTTCTCCATAATCGCAAGTATTTGCAACAACGAGGACGTGTTGTTGTCACACTATACATTAAGGCATTATAAACAGTGCAATATCGCCCCAACACCAATGATAATTGTCCAACAATTAGCTTTGTCCCTAGTACCATAGGCATTAGACCTTACACCAAAATCATTGTTATTTGTTTGATGGGATATTTGTCTATGGTTATGAGTGTATCGGCCTTGAGAATACTCTCGATGTTCCTAATGTGGACTCTACACCAATGTCATGATATAAATCTTGTGATTGTGGGGTATTGACACTTGTTCTCGGTGAAATAATATATTAACACTTGTCGGGGTATTGACAATTGTCCTAGATTATTATTATTATTATATCAATTATACATATTATATTAAATAATATATAATTGATATATATTAATTATATTAAAAACAATAATAAAAATAACAAAACATAAAAAATAACAAATTTCAAAAAAAAAAAAAATTGAATTGTATAATGAGCCTGCACCCATATTTCACACACAACAATGAGCCCACAAAAAAACTAGAGAGAAAACCCCAGCTAGATGAAACCCCACCATTCTAGCACAGTGATATGGAGGAGATAACGTGCGAGAGGGAGTAGAGGAGAGAACCCCGTCCGCCATTCAATCGAACCCAGCCGAACCCAGCCATTCAATCGAACCCGGTCACCATTCAATCAAACCTAGCGAGAGGGAGGAGAGAACCCCTGCACAGTGGAGATAAGGATTCCCTACACCTACACAACGAATTTTGATAGTCGAGTCCAACACACTTGATCAAGTCGAGGTCAAGGATGGTGAGTAGCTCTGCACACTTGAATTTACATTGCTAATTCGAGATTAGTATTTTTGTTTTTACAAGTTTGGTTAGTTCCATTTTTGTATTGGAAGGAGATGGAAATATCTCCTTATTCTTCCCTGCCCATATGCCCTAAGAATTGCAGGATTGCCTACGCCTTCTTCTCCCTTGCCCATATGCCCTAAGAATTGGTTTTATGCAATATTTAGATCACTAAGAATTGGATTGCCTACACCTTCTTATCCCCTACCCATAGATATTCAACGGGGTCAATGGATGGCCTTAAATGGATTACTTCAACCTCCTATAGATCTTTTTTCCACTTGTAGTTGACTGGTAGAGAAAAAATTAGAGAAAACCCACAAAAAATTGCTTCCATAGGCCAACTGGCACAATCTTCCCTTGACTTGCGAGCCATGCCAAAATCACAAGTTTCACTTGTGTTGACTGAGTCAAACTTGGTTAATGTGAGTTTGAATTGGTGACCTTTGGATCAACTTGTTTGGAGGTTGATCCAATTGAAACTCGGAAAATTGCAATTTAAAGCGTGATTCTTGTTTCACTGAAAATAACTCTTTAACCAAAAATATCATAGATCTCCCATATTTTTGTAAATTGTATGTGTTGAAGGCAGTAGCTTTTGATGTTTGTTTGACCAAAATGACACTTTTTATGGGAGAGCCTCGAGGAATTCTTGAAGTATGTGCATACATTGTGAACTTGTTTTCACAAAATTAGGATAATATGGAGAAGATTGGCCATACTCATCCAGTTGTCATGTCCAGAGAATTACAAAATCAAATTTTTTTTCAAGTCCTATACTATATACTAGGAAAACCGTTAACAGTAGTGATGCATTACAGTCCATTTGTTGATTTAAAACATGTTCAAGTTTTCTTCTTTTATTGGTTAGTTTGGTTGTGGATGTTAGTTTGGAAAAAATAAGAATTCTTCTCAAAGAGTAGTTCAAAATTTGAAAAGGGTAGTTATCTCCTTGAGATAGTGAGAATTTATTTTATGTCAACTGATAAATATCAATGTTTCAATAGTCTCTTAATCTTATTCTAGGTGCAACAATTGTTAATATTGCACCTCCATGATTCCAAAACATCATCGGGATCCAATAGCGTCATTTCCATTATCATTTGTATCCTCGGAAGTTGTAGTATTCCCCTTGGTAGACCAGATTATGCCTTTGATCCCACGGGTAGAAAAGATTATGCCTTAGTAAATCCCCTTGGTAGACTAGAAGCTGTAGTTTTCTTCTAAGAGGTCATATGTTCAAATCCAGAGGGGGGTAGGGTATGTATACCACCATAGAATTTACCAGTAAAATCGCTAGGTGGAGGGGGTCTCATACACCAATTTGGTGTCTGGCTTGGATATGACCTTAAAAATAGATTATTATTATTATTACTACTAAAAGGAGAGAGAAAAGAGAACCCCTCAATCAACATAACCATGCCCCATATCCCTTATTTTGACAATATCATTGACAATTTCTTGATCTTCATAGATGCTCTGTCCATCCCTATAATTTCTTTTGATCTTGCTAAGAATCTTTACTCCATCATGTTAGGAGGTCCTTATTCTCATCTACCAGTCGTCATTAGATTTTTTTCCAGCACTTAATGAGTGCTCCTTGACTGATCATATTTATCTTGCTTAGAACTATAAATACTAATCTCCCAATCACCCTCACTTCAATGTCAAAGTTAGCTACATCATTATGAATCACTACACCAAGCCTTACTGATCCATGTTGATCATAAGTAATTCCAAAGTCATCAGGCCATCGTCTTGTTCTAGATCACGAATAACCCTATCACTTCCTAGAATTACAAGTTCATAATTTGTTGTAACAAATCATTGCCACCCAGGTTCTACTCTCATCAAGTTCAACTCCTCGTCATCCACAACTACCCATCATACTAAGCAGTTAATCCAGTGTCATTTCTTCTTTCATACATTTTTGTTGTAGGTTTCCCTGTTGGGTCCCTTGAACCAACTATTTGTACAATATTCTTTGACGCATTTCTATTAGGTCCTTCATGGTGACGTTAACTTATTTTTCATTATTTGAAGCCATCATCTATCTTAGAAAAGAATTCCCATGCTGGTGTCTGCATATCTTTTGATCCCAACATCTTGAAGCAAGCTGCCAAACATTTTTTGAGGAAAGAAAATAAAATCTCGAAAAGACCTAAATAACCTTCTACAGTGTCTCCGATAGTGGATTATCTTTCTGTATTATTTTCTATTCAATTTCAAAAAAGCATTATTTCCATCCATGCAAATTTTCAAAATTAATGTTTACAAACATGTATATTACCTTGCCCATCAAGTTGGTGAAGAATGACAATATACTTTGGAAAACCACTGAACATATGCTTCTATCAACTGACTTCTTTGAATTCATTGAGATAGTGGCACATGGGACTTTTGGCAGGCATTTGTTGTTTCAAAACATGTGACATCACCATATTCCCCTTCCAGTGCTATAGAGGAACTCCAAATACAATACATTCTGTGGTTCTTTCTGATGGACATGGTTGTTAATTTCCGTACAAATATAACATCGCTAAATCCTTATTTTTTTATAATTAGATCACTAGAAAAGATGTAAGGAACCAACAATGTTTTTCTTTGCCAAGCTATTATAAATATGTACAATAGATCCATGAGTTCAAGAATATGTTTCTTATCATCAAGCCTGAGGAAAATATAATATTTTCTATCTAGTTTAAAATTTTGAGGCATATCCACACCAATTTTTTTCCATGAAAAAAATATTATATTCAATATTTCAAAACTGAAATCATAATATACATCATGTCCTAAATATATTTCCAGAGTTGTACCTCTCATCTTTCTTCCAACCAAAAAGAGGCAAAACTTAGAGAAAAGTTTCCTCATAGTAGATCTTGTCTGAAATATTACAGTCATACGGAGGCTCTAGGGCCCTCCAATCTATGCTTAAAAGAAATTGTATATTTTATTCACCTTTGAGGAGACTCAACCCTCTACTTATTATTTACCTCAATATGAATCAATCATTTTGTAAAATAATACTGCAATGTATAATTATTTTAGTGGTGGGCCCCACTGCCACATGACATTTAATCATTAGTCCACATCATATCCAACTATCATAGACTCGTACCTTTGTGGACTTGATGCATACTACCATGGAGAAACATGAGAGTGGATGTGGTTGTATTAGTGTGGTCACTTGGTGTTCTCTTAATCTTATTTTCTTTAATCCCTTTGTACATACATGATTATTCCATGTGTCAATATATTGGGATTTTGAGATCTTGGACTCTCTCTCATAACAACTCATTGTATCCTTAAATTATCTTGGTTTCCCTATTCCTCATTCACACAAAACTCGGATGCAATATGCTTCTAGCAAGTGTCAAGTGTCTAACGAACTTAAGCAATGGAACCCCAGGCCCACCAAGGCATCCAAACCTAAAATATTATACATTAGGATTAAGTCTAGGTACCATGTTTCTAAGAAAGTTCTTGCATTGGAGATATTTGAAATGACAAATCTACTCAATTCCTATGGATCTGAAGTATTATTAGAGCCTAGTGAAATCTTGTTTGAGTCCAATTCTCCAAAATACTTGGAATTCAATGGTAGGTCTGTAGTTGGAACTCTAGGCTTCACGAATACCAATAGGCCTTAGTAATATAAAATGGCCTTATATTTGTAGCTCATATGCAGTCGACTTCCTACCAACCAATAGGTACATACTTTAGACAAGTAGCTAGCTCGCACATGACCAACTAACATCCAGCCAATAGGCACAAAACTCAGACAATTAGCTAGCTCATACACTTGCTAGGTTTATTGATGACGATAGGTTAGGTCATCCATATTAAATATCATCCTCGTAGATGTTAGATGGGTTTGAAATGGGCATGAATACTTTAAGAGTGTATACCCATATTTTCATTTCACTCTCAACAAAAATATTATGGGATGATGCCTTTACTGTCCAACACATATCCATTTAATTTAGAAGGAACAATAGAGAGCTTAAACTTTTAATGAACATAAACCTTAACAAAATCAAGGTTTAATGAACCCCATCATTCCCATGCAATGTTATATAAGAACAACCTTTGGATCTACAACTTTTGCAATAGTTAGTGCCTAAAAAACAAAGGTGCATATCTGTATAACAGGGCCTTTACTTTCATGGCTTAAATGATGTAACCCAACATTTAAATCAAAATATAGGTCCCAACTATTATGGTCAAACCAATCAAGTTAGCTTGTTATATTGGATCTAATAATGTAGATAAACATAATTCTGTCATAGGATCCATGGCCTGAAGTAATGATAGATATGTTCTAAATAACAAAAAAATGCATAAGCACACCATAATCATGATAAAGGAAATGGAAGAGATACGAGCTAAGGGATTTTACTTTGGGTGTAATAAAAAATGGTATTGGTGGAAAAAATGTTCCAAAAAGAATACTATTCACCTCAAGAATAATGACAAGGATGAAGAGGAACCTCAATAGAATTTGTGAGAATAGTTTGAGTGCTCATTAAATAATGAAGAAAAATTTGTTATAGTTGTATTGGTCAATGTAAGAAAACAAAAAAATGGTTTGTCCCATAGTCTATGATTCATATTTTGTTAAAAAAATTAATGCTTGTCTACCAAAAATGCAATTCTATCCTTTGTAGAGCATTGTGAACTTTTACTAGTACAAAGCCTATAGATGACACTTAATACTAGATAGACTTTGTAGTACACGAAGACTTGAAATTAATGAAAAACATGCATATTGCGAGCTTCCTCTTTCTCCATTGGATAGGGATAAGAGTCTCGGGCCTCCCCAACCATGTCCAAATATAAAGGAATTTGATGAACATATTCTTTTTCTTTGTTTTCCATAGGCATTTAAATGACATACATCTTGGCATTGAAAGCAACATATTGAAATTTCTTTGACAAATTTGAGATTTTCTAGTGCAACATATGCACTCTTCCTTTAAAGCATTGGTTTTCCTCTTATGTTGTAATAGATACTCCATGATAAAAACAGACCCTACATTATGATTATCTTCCTATACATAGATTCTACTAATAGATGAGAAGATAGTGGCCTGGTTCTCAGCAATTAGGTCCTCCTGTTTACGAAGAAATTGATAGATTTATATTATTTTACAATAGGGGTAGAGTCCAAGTTGGCTATGGCTCTCCATGCGACCTATAAACTAGAGATATTACAACCAATTTTGGTGAATAAAAGAAAATTCCCCTTCAATAGACCCCCCTATGTGGCACTTCAAGCTTATGTTTTTTATACTTTCTCTTTGTTGGTCCAATTAGTCCCTATATGGAACTTTTATATAGTGTTTTATGAACTTTCTCTTTATTGGTCCAATTAGTCGCTACATGTGATTTTTAGCTCCACGTACACTTTCTCTCTATTGGTTCAATCGTACATCTACAAAATAGAAAAATATTTCTTACGTTTACCTAGGACATTTGAAAATTCCATATTAATCTAGGTTTTGAGAACATTTAATATGTGGATTTATTGTTTTTCTTATTGGATTTGGGGAAATGTCTCTTGGGATTTCTAGGGTATTATGTCAAAAGATAAAAATAATAATTTTCCTTCAACTCTATAAGTTTTAATAGAGGCTACCTATTCAACTTTGTAAGTTTTAATGGAGGCTACCTATTCATATATGAAGGTGGAAGGAGGTGGAAATTAGATGAATATGAAGAAATGGAGGCTACCTATTCATAATTGAAGGCGAAAGGAGGTGGAAATTAAATGAATATGAGGGAATATATGTTTATTTTCCATTTTTCAAAAAACTTGTAGGTTACCAATTCATGTACGAAGTTATGGATGAGGTGGAAATGAGATGAATATGAGGGAATTTATGTTCATTTTTCTTATTCAATATGGTTTAGCATGTTTTTTTGTTGTTGTCAGGATTTGGTGGTCCATGCTTGTCATGGTGTAGCCTAGAATTTGGTGGGTGGTGTGTTCTTGTCATGGGTTTTTTAGATGTATTATCAACTATGATATATGGTTGTGGTTATCTTGGTTATTGTGGTGCACTATGGAGTTTCCTATATCTGGTCTCTAATATGGTGATTGGTCGTGGTTTTCTTAGAGATCATGGTGTAATGTAGAATTTAGTGGGCCATGAATTGTGCTCATTGTGGCATAGCCTAAAATTTTGTGGGTACTCTATGTTCCCCATGGGTTTCATGGTTATGGTCTCGATTATGGTTTTTTGTTGTGGTTGTCTTGGTGATCATGGTGCACTCTAGAATTTGGTTGTTGTTCCATGTTTTTCATTCCTCTATTGGGTTTGGTCTTGATTATGGTGTTTTGTAGTGGTTGTCGATGTGTGGTAAAACATTTCATGGAGGAGGGTTGTTCTTCCATAGGATTGTGGGTAGTTTCATTTCTACCACTTGCATACACCGGTAGATTGGTTGGAATTGTTGGTATTTGGCACATAGAAAGGGATGTGTTTTCCTTGTGACAGTGTTCTTCAAATTGGGTTTGTCCATATGTGTTTTCTTTTTGAGTTGGTCTTTAGCACATAGAAAAGTATGTGTTTTCCTTGTTAACATGTTTTTTGGTTTGGATCTATCCTTCTATGTTTTGTTTTTGTATGTGATATGGGTTTCGTGTTGTTATGTCCCATGTTAAACCCTAGGTTTCTTTGATTCCTACAAAACTATTATTGTTTCACTATAGTATTGGGGTTTAGGATGGCCTTGTGGGAGTTGACAATGCAACACATGGGGGTTTGCAAAAATTAGAGGCATTTTGTGCCGTGTGGTTCCTCTTCCTTGAGTAGAGGATGCCTAGTTGGGTTATCCTAGTCTAGTATTTATATTTTTATATACCATTTCTAGAAGTTATGGCATTGCTCAAGTTCAAGTGAGAATTTTTTATTTCGGTTCATTTTGCACAAATCCAAAAAACAACCTTAATACTATTTTTTTCTTAGATCCATATGATAAATTTATCATGTCCATAGTGTTTTCACATTTCTAATATGTCCTTAATATGTCCAAAAACAAGAGGAATATCACATTAAATTAGGTGGTTGACCACTAATATTGGTAATTGCACCCTAGTCTAACTGTGCATCCAAAACTAAAGATATAAAAATTTTATTTAGATCTGTGAATATGATGATGGACTACTAACTAACAACACGTGCACATGAAACTAAAGTTACAACCAAATAGGTATCTGTCAGATATTTCTTCATTGAGTGAGGAAAGATTAGGACAAATAGAGGCCAAAAACGCGACTGCATCTAGTAGATATGATAAGCAAATAAGGACCAGAGGTGAAAAAGTTAGAATAAAATTTTGTAGACGCATGAAATTATTTCTTGTCGAAGTAGGATCATGCTCTTATGATGATGAGAGCATAGGAGACATAGATGTTCCACTTAGGTATAAACATATGGTGAAGCAATGGGTACCTAAGGAAATACCTCTTATAGATGTTGACTTTGTTGTCAACAATAAGACATATCACATTGCACCATCCTCCCTGCATGGCTTGGGGCTATTTTCCATGGATGGAATAATTGTAAAATACAATACAGTAACTGAATTGATGGACTATTTCAGACTGTGTTACAATTATAACGATTGGATGCGACTGGTCCGGTACATATGAAGTATGTGGAGATATGCACTCGCCACAAATTATATACAACTAATAAACAAGGATAAAAATAGGGAGAAACTATCTATATTGATGGAAGGTCTAAAGCTTCCATCAATATCGCAGGGTTTATAAACAACACACGACCCAGGTCAACAAACAAACAACCGAATTGCATATTTGAGGGACGTGAAGAGAATTGGGTAGTCTTGTGCGCAATAAAAAAGATATCTCCCGGGGAAGAGTTATTAGTGGATTACCATTTGAATCAAATAGAAACATTGACAAATAGTGTGCAGGTTCTTATGCAACACCTCTTTAAGAAACCTCTACTTATTGCATTATATTTTTTTATTATCTTTAACATTGTTTTTTTCTTATCATTAACAATTTTTTAAATATTTGGGGGTTCTAATTATATTTTAATGTGACAGGATGATTGTGGAAAAGGGCCAGCCATAGAACATGTAAATGATTATCAATTTCCACTTTCATTTTACGTTGTTTTTATTATTTGTTGATATAATTTTATTGAAATAGCATTGTTTTTGTTGAAATTATATGTAGTCAGTAGGCCATGTGGATCATGATTCCGCCAATGAGGAGGGGTTTTATTCTTGCACTGATCTGATGCTCTTATTAAAAAAAAAGATCATTAAAGCTAACAAGGAACTTGTTAGCTTGTTAGATCATCCAGAACAAACCTCGGATGTCAAAGAAAGGATCAAGCTCCTTATGTCACAACTTAACACATATAAGGTAATAACCATAATTTAATTTTTTTTTAATGCAATCATATGTTCAATTATGATACTTTGTTCTTTAACTTTTACATTATCTCACGAAAAAACATTTTCTTTTTTATGAAGGAATATTTGGAGCCTATTCATCCTGGGGTTGGTAGTAGTGGCACTACATAGATGCTACAGAGTCCTGATGTGGGCGGTCATACAGCTGCTAGAGCACTATTTACTTCTCCATATTCCACACCTCATTTAGATAGGAGTCATGCCACGCACGTGCAAACATCCACACCTCGATCAGAGTCTAGAAATTGTGGCAGAGATGAGGATCATAGTGATGTGGTTGAGATGGTTTCTTTTCCTGGAGCTAGATGTGTGACAAGCATGGGGACCCTTCTATGCACATTTTTGGTCGACGATAATGGACTTCCATTAAAACAATCAAGACTCCCAGGTAGTTTTAATTCATATTTTAATTATTTAATGTTGTCCTCATACAGAAATCATCTAGATTATTAATTTTAAATTAATGATCATATCTTTTTGTGTGTAGGAAACGACCTTTTTTATAGGCACATAGAGAGAAAGGCCTTGTCTATTTTTGGGGCAACCTTATGCATGAGGTGGAATTGCCAAAATTCCAACCTCAAAAAGGAACTTATGGATTATCTTGAGGGCCTCTTTGGTGTAGACACGTTCAATACAAAAGCAGTCACATCTGCAGCGAGTGAATATTTAAAATATACCTAGGATGTTTATAGACGAAGCTTGGCAAGAAATCCTAGGTATGATCGTCCTCCCTCAATTCCATAGAGGGAGTGGAAGGTGATCATTGATGATGCAAAAGAGAATATCTTGAAAAAATCAAGAGAACAAATAACTGGTACACCAAGGTAAATTACAAATTTTTGAATTCAATACTAGCTTTATTTTTCTTTAGATCTAAATAAAACTGTAGTTATATATAACATACTTGAATATTTTGATGATAGGTTGCCTGACACTTCGAAGGAAACCAAAGTAAGGATTGCCAAACATGGCCAACACAAACTAGGCCAGGGCGGCTACTCAAGGTTACATTCAAAAATCATAAGTACTTGAACATATTAAGAATATTATTTGTATCACCTTACAACTTTAAGGTAATTGAAGCAAAAAACATTAAAAACCCATACCCTTATGCAATGCAGGGTGATGACTTCGGAACAGAAACCATGGAGGAAAACCTCCAAATTGGTTACAAGTACGTTATAAAGTCGTGGTTGATCATAGGAAAAGCATGGGGAAGACCCCAAGATCCAATTTGCGGGATAAGGTAAATAAAAATCAGTCCACATTAACCTTTTGTTACTTATAAAATACATAAATGTTTGATATCGTCCATAAGTTAATGTTTTACTTTGTTTTAATCAGGGGAGAAACACTATCAACGAAGCCATTAGCACTGAACAACATAGTGTTGATAGTGAAACACTACCATAAGATCATGGTGCTCCCCAGCAACCCCATCCCAGTGAGGTTCAGCCCCAAGATGTTCCTGTGACTGAGGCCCAGGACGGTAAAATGTCTATATATTAATCATATACTTAATAATTTTGTACTTAAAATTTTGACGTTTCAATGGCAGAGAATGTCATAGATGATCATCCTCGACCTGAAGATCAGGTGAACATGCAGGAAGCCATTCCAATGGTGCCAACTAGAGGACCAGGTAAATAATTACATTGCAGATTTTTTTTTTAATATTAATGAACTACTTCAATGATATTTAAAAATTGGCCATATAAATTTAATATTTTTTATTTTTTTAGGTGATGGCCCCTCATAGTAGCATCCATGTTGTGGGTACGAGACCAGACATACTCGGCGTGAAAGGATTGAAACAACATCATCTGTTGATGAGCACCCAGTAAACGAAGACATGGACATGGATGATTTTCTTAAGAACTAGAAAGCAAAAAAGAAGACTAAAAGAAATTCATGATGTAATGTAATAATTTTATAATATAGTTAGATGTACATTATATATATGATAATATACACAAGGCTATTTCTATGGCTTGTATATATCTGTGAATTTAATTTTGTTATACACTTAATGACAAAGAGCATTACAATTATTTTCATTGTGTCATGGACATGGTGTTGCTGCTCAACATTGCCTCAAAGCCTACTTATTCATTCCTCTATGATATGTACAATGATGTTGAACCTTCCACAAATCATTGCGAGCAGAAAAATAAGCCAAGGACAGGAACCCAAGGATTTCAATGTTAAGGTCTTGTGATTCGACAAGGTGGGATACAAAGAGGAATTGTTTCCATGCACAAACATGCTACATACCCATTCCTACTATGAAAAAACTCATTATTATACCCATATCCTACTTATATGACAAAGATTCACTTTAAAGGAACTATGTTGTAGTTTTAAGCCTTGATCATGGCCTATTAGATCAAGAATATTAACTTAGGTCCTAACTCCCTCGACTCGTGACCCAACCATGGTCAAGGCTCTAGTACCCATCCCTAATGCATAAAACCTTCTAATGGCATCCACATACCACTCTAATGATAATGATATCTTATATAGGGCATGTTTTATATAAATTAATAAAAAATCCCATCCTTGGTAAAAAAATTCTCCTAATTGCATATGTATCCCACTTGGTGGATAAATATCCCCTTTGAAGGATGCATGTAATGGTTTAAGACCTCATTTTATCCCATGAGCCCTCAAATATTCATTTAGTTGATATGTCTCATCTTTTCACTACTTTACCATGGTCAAGACACCAAGATCCATCCTTGGTATGAAAAAACTACTATAGGCACCCATATCCCATTTTGAGATCAAAGATCCTTTTTAGAGGTCCTATGTGGTGATTTGAGTCCATGTTCATGGAAAATATCCTTAAAACATTTATATATGACTTGAGTCCTTTTATTTTCTCTCCTTGTCATGGTTATGACCCCTAGACCTATCCTTGGTGCATGAAACCACCTAACGTCACACATATCCCAATTGGAGGCCAAATATCCCCTTGGAAATATCAAGTGTTGCCTTTATGCAATTTCCAATGTGTAACTCCTTTAACACTTGGTCTCCCAATGAGATTGATGGTCAAGATCTAACCTTGCCCTCATGAGATCAACGGTCATGACTTAATCATTCGTTGAGGTCACTTAAGTCACTAAAGTGATCGACAACCTCATAAAGTCACTTTTACACATTAAAAAATAAAATCTCAACTTAACTTTATAAAATCGCTTTATAAAGTCACTAGGGAGAAATGTGCTTGGTCACTTCTGCATGCTGGGAGCCGCCTATGTGGAAGTACCTCAGAGCTACCAAATCTAACATAAAGTGCATATAATGAAGCATTCTATGTTTTATTACCTAAATTGTTGTCAAGTGACTATATAATAGAAGTGAATAAGTGGAGGGATATTTCATGGCACTTGTTTGTTTATGTGCTCATACCCATGTATACATA
>JASDQU010882465.1:27396-38883 GCA_032191745.1 Picea mariana | reverse complement strand
TTATAGTTACAGAAAACTAGGCCATCTAGCTAAGGAATGCCCTGGTAGAAGACCTAGTTGTCTTTGTTGCAAATCTAGGGACCTAGTTGTCTTAGAATGATCACTAAGCTTGAAAGGATAAATCTGAATCAAGAAGACCATAAGGAAGATCCAGAAAAGGCAGAAACTGAGCAAGAATCAGAGAAATTATTAATACAGATGAAAGAAACCCTGAAGGAACATAAAGATGTCTAATTACCAGAGATCTTCAAAGAAAAGGAGCAAGTCAAAGGAAGAATAGGGGACTTCGACATTGACTGTATTCTTGATGAAGAAACACAAGTGAACATTATGCCATAAATAACTTGGGAAGCTATAGGGAAGCCTGCCATGATTCCTTCATTGGGAGGAATAGGACTATTCAGAGGAAAACTGATGATGTTATGTGGAAAACTCGCTTAGATACCTATGACAGTCAATGGAACTGCAACAAAAGAAGATTTTGAGACTATCAAATTCATTGAGGACAATGCCCTGTTTACTATGCTACTCATAAAACCTTGGATTGAAAGGGATCAAGCCAGAAAGAAGGAAGAATAAAAGTTTTTAGAACAACAGAGACAAGAGTTAAAAGATTTAATGACTAAAAGGATCGCACAGTTAATAGAAGAATAGGAGAACCGCTCGAAGCCATCTGACACTAGAAGCCCAGATATCGAGGCCAAAACTACACAAAAGGCTGAAATTTCTACCCCAGACAAAGAAGAAGTGATATACCTAAACCCTAGGAAATAATCTCACCAGCACGAAGTGACTATGTCTGAGGAAAATAAGAATCAAAATGGGAAGAGAATCACCGAGACGAAGCTCACTGGAAAGAAGGCTAGAAATCTAAGTAAGAAGAAGGCTCAGATTGAAAAATTACAGAAGATCCCAGAGGCTACCTCGCAGCAAGACACTTTGCAGAATTGGAGCTTCGTCGGGATATCAGAACAACGACATATGCCACTTCACCGAGGCGAAGTAATATAGTCATTGGAAGCCAATATAACCATTTGAGTTTCGCTCTGAATGGGTTGGAAAGAATTTATGGCTCACCACTAGACCGTTCGACTGTGCCATAATGAACATAACATAAGTTAATGCAGCCTCATACCCGTTGCAAGTAGACCATTGTTAAGTTTCCCTACTTAGTCTGTCGCACCACGCACCTAGAATACTTTTTTCTAAGTGAGAATTTGAGCTCGAAACCTGAGATTACTTCACCCTGTCATCATTTCCTTGTTCCCATACTATTCACTATAGTCTCTGAATTCATTTCACACCCGAGCTAGTTGACCCAAGATTGTATGTCGGACGAGCTCAGCGCTGCTGAGAAAGTAGTTGAAGAAGTTTTGATTGACTTAATGACTAAGAGAGTCATGTCAGAGCGAGGATTATCTACAAGAGTCCAAGCATCATCAACAAGAGGACTCCAAGCCTCCCCTTCCATTGCTCGTGCCAGTCCATCTCGGTCGAGCGATGAGAAACGGACCAAGCACGGGGATGACATTGAAAATGACAAGCTTATCCCACATAATCTACCTACTTACTTACCACCTCTAAGGGGTTCCATCAACTGTGATAGTGTACCTTGAGACTTTGAGTATACTTTGATCACCATGTACCTTCCAAAAGGAGTGCGCATAGTTCGTGCTGACCAGGATAAGCTTGCAGCACTGAAATTTAGTGATTTTAACCTTGGAGATCGTAAAGTTTACAGCATGTTAGCCCCGCATAAGTACTGAACCAGGACAAAAGGAAAGAATTCTAATATTTTCCCACAGTCATGGACCTAGAACCTCGCGCAGTCCACACTGCTTAATGTAATGAAGATCCCACACTTCGGCAGACACCAAGAAGTCAGCGCATGCGTCAAGTTGTTGTTATCCTGCTACCACGGAGGATACTTATGGTTGGATCGCCGCATCACTGTGGGTCCGACCTTGATCAATCAGATCACAGGACTTAGTATGCAAGGCCCTAACCCATAGGATTTTTACCCTAGAAAGACCTCAGACCAAGCACTAGAGCAGAGGATAAAAGAAACTTATGGTGATGTCAAGAAAGGCACAGGAGGCTACAAGGTAGCCTCTATCCAGAGTGGCACAGTGTGCCTTGCCTGTCAGTTGATCATGGGAAAGCTAGTTCACAAGAACAGACCAACACAAGTGACTGGATTCATAGTTGACCTCACAGGAAAGTGCGTCAAGGGAATACAGATGAACTAGGTGTAGTACCATGTAAACCATCTAGAGCTTGATTGCATAGAAGCGCAAGACCAAGGGTATGAGTTCCACTTTAGTTGGTTTCTCATACTAATCGCTTTCATCGCCTGGGAGCTACCATAAGGTGCCACTTTTCTGGATATCAAACCCTTCGAACCACTGGTCAAAAAGTTTTGTACACTGTGGTACTCCAGCGACATGAACAAGCAGTGGCAGTCCAATGTCATCTTCCATGCCTATTACAACCAATTGAAGAATGAAATCCATTCTACATTGCGCCTCACCCCAAACACACTTCATAGGTTTAGACCTTTGATAAAATTCAGCGCGGACCACCACTTCACCTATATCATAGCATGCATTGATGAGTACAAACAGCATCTCCAGTCGTACTACAAGTTGGCAGAAGAAGACTTGGAGTAGATTACCAATGAATGGTCGGTGGACCTCCTTGTTGCAGTGGACCCCACAGAAATGTCCGATGTGGATAGTCCTGAATTTATGCCAGATATACCTGGACCGAGCAAGACTAAGAACACTGATGAATTTCAAGATGTCCATAGCACATCCATGAAGACTACTTCATCTCACCTGCGTAGAGAGGTGATGGTGAAGAACTCGGTGGCATAGAAGTTGAGAAAAACAAAGGCGAGGTTACTCCTCCTAGAGAGGAAGAGGATCTCTCCAAGAAAAGGAATATTATGCCACCAAAGCCCTCATCTCGAAATAAAACTAAGGCCACCCAAACTACGTTTAAGACAACCCTCACACCAGACGACTTCGAATTCTTAATAGTTGCGTTGAATGATGCTTCACTAGATATTGCAGAAAAGCAAGAAGCGAAGAAGGAGGAGGTATTCATCTGAATCAAGGGTGAACTTCAAGAAGTGCAGCAGGCACTCCAGTCCAGCCGAGCAGTTTCTACTACGCCCTTGACAATTGGAACAACAAGAACAGGTGATGAGCCCACCCAATTACACCAGATCATCGATAAAGTCGAAGCTCATCTTCAACAAGCTCAAGAAGACACAGCGCAAGACACCCAGGCTTTGACACGAGTACAGATTGCACTTCTAGAACAATAGATTAAGGCAGAATGGGAAAATCTTGCCCTGCAAGAGAAATGGGATGAGGAAAAAGAACAGTTACAGCAGAGCAAGGACCAGTTGCTAGCAGAGCAACTTGAAGTATAGGAAAGGGTTCACAAAGCACTTCGCTTTGTGACGGTCATAGAAGTGAATATTGAAGAACGTGTCCCATAGTAGGTGGCACAACTTGAAGAAGTAATCCAGCAACTTTAGCAGCGCATCGCAGATTTGTAACTTTGTACCATGCCCGAGACTCCTCAATAAATAAGAGACCTAAGGGAGGCAACTGCCCGTAGCGTAGTTGGTCGATTAAAAACCTTTTCCTTGGAATGCAAACAGCTGAGCGCTAGAAGTGCCCAAACTTATGAGAACCTCACAGAGAATCTAGAGTTGCAGGCATTGGAGGCACAGCTCCAAGAAGCAAAGAAGCACACAGATACGCTACAGACACAGTTGAAGGCCTTGACCCCAGTCGAAAGAATGAAGAGATTTCCAGAACAATGCACTTCCCAACAATAGGTATACACAGTGCAAAGTAAAGTGATGCAATTCTCCCAATGACTTCAACCAATCCAAGAAAAGGCATGCCAACTATTCACTAAAGTTGAAATCTAGGGAGTCGAGCTTGAACAGGTTGTCATCACCGCAGAACAACGCCTGGAAGGGCCAGTAAATGACGCAGTGATCCAAGAGTTCACTGAGCAAGAGGTTGTCACACTACAGAAGGTCGAAGTAGCTCGAGCCAAGCTCGAGGAATTTGGGCGGAATTGATTAGACCAGAGTGACTTGGGACGAGTCACAAGTGAGTGTTCGGGGCCTATTGGCCCTTGACCAAGTTTTGAGGAACACTTGGTCATATTGACCATTTTTGGACTTTGACAGCCTGTCAAAGATGGAGCGCCAGGCAAAGTAGAGATCACGATATCTTGGTCCACTTTTGGGCCCTTTTAGGGTTTTTTGGGTTAATGCAATGGGAAAGGGATGTCAGACCATGGGTTTACCCACGCTTAGGCCCACTTTTGTAATGTATAAATAGAAGGATAGGCAATGTAAGAAGTAGTAGATATGATTTCTTAGAGCAATTGGTAGTGCATCTATGTGATGTTGAATAAGTGCTATGTACAAACTGTGTAAGGCTTGCAAGGCTAAGTGCAAGTTGTTGTGAGGTTGCTATAGAAAGCTAAGTGTTGTAATGCAAGGAAGAAGGATCTAGAGAGCTGTGTAGATATTTATTCATATGCGAAGAAGGTTTTTGGAGGCTTTGTGCTTGTAACAGACTGAAGACGATAATAAAGAAGAAGATCTTGTGGACGTAGCCCCAGGGTGGGGGTGAACCACGTAAATCTGTGTGTGATGCTTTGTGATTTGATTTAATGTGTGTTTTCTTATGCTATGTGCTTTGATATATCTACTTATCCTTTGTGCTTCTTATATATATATGATTGTTAGATCTGATGTGTATGAGGATGCTTAGTGTTGATCTACTGGATCTAATCTGGGTTACTATGGTTAAGTACTGAGATACTTTTTATCTGAGTGTACACTGTGATGCTATGTGCTATCTACGAAGTAGAATAAGGGTTGAATATTGATGAAATATTGATGCTAAGTGCTCTGTAAATGTTATAATCACATATCTGTGTCCCAGCTAAGATTGTAGACACTTGAGTCTTGCAACCACCCCTGCCTCTACCTCGGGTGAGACTTCATCTGCTTCGCAGGTGTTTTCGAAAGGGTGAGTAGTTAGGGATTTGTTGGTGCACTCTTGAGCGTTGAACCCTGGGTCTGCCCCTGTGCCAACAACAATAAACTATTCTAAGTTCACAAGCATGTTATATGCATACCCAAGCATGTGGATATGCACAATTACACATCTATATGCACCAAGCATTCATCATCATCATGCCTACTAATGCATATGCATTTTGACTTCATTGTATGCATCATGCACTCTAGTGAATTTATGTTTCAATTCGCTTATTTATTTATCTATTTATGTTGTAGTTGGTTGTCCTTGAACTCCTTCAGATCCTTGTTGCCTTGTGTGCTCCCATTCTCCTCATCTGCACTATTTTTCCCTGGTCTGAATACTTTCTAGCCAAGTTCCACCTGGTCATTCTGTAATCCAACCAATGTATTCAAATTGCAACAGCTCCTTTTGGGTATTCATATCCAACTTTACCTTTAGGAGACATCCCAGCGCCCTGGAATGAAGTAGCTCAAAACATTACATCACTCTACTACCACAATATTCTTGAATCAAATACTATTAATCCTAGTTGTCCATTAGGTTAATTCATTAACATTTCCTTGTGGAACCATACCTTTCACACTTAATACTATTCCCAATGTAAGTCCATTTTCATTCAATGACACTTTTCAAGTGAGAGAGCATTCATTTTTTGGTCTCCAGTTTCTCTGCATTGGCATCCTGCTTCCACTATGAACTCTGATATCAAAAGTGGATTTATTTCACACTTAATATTTGCAACTATCTACACCTCTCTTCCTTCAAGGCTAGGCAGTCATACTTTTCCTTTCCATGCCCATCAATGAAATTTTTAACCTGCTAGCTTCATATCTTATGTGAGGATTCTTGCCTTGGTTGTACGTGCAATTTATTTAGATTTTGTGGTTGTTGACTAATACTTGTGTTCTACTATTCTTGAGTTATTTATTTCCTCCTCCAACTTATGTAAGCTCTGTCATGATTCCATGACTATGATATCCAATCCTAGACTGGAATTGATCCAATTAATCTCTAATCCTGCCAAATCTGCAAGAAATCATTTTGTTAGAATTATACATATCATAAAAAAATTGTCAATTAATGCTACAGGTACTTTTTCTGCTTAATTCATGAAGAAAATATATCACAGTTATCCAAATTAGAATAATTCTGGGTCGTTCTCCTCTAAAGTTAGGGCTTCCTAAAAAAAAAATCACTTTCAGCCCCCTTAGCTGATACATAATTTGAATTATGCCCATGCGCTTTCTTCAAACCATGTCCCATGTGACCACGGCTCGAAAACATGGGCTTAATCACTCTTTAGTGCCTTGATCTTTGTTCTTCTACAAAAGATCTGGTTCGAACCCCATGTCTGAGGGCTTGGTCACTTCCAACCCTTTTACCTTATCATGAGACTGGCACTGGGACCCAGTCCTCCAGACTTCAGCCTTCGTTTCTTCTCTGTTTTTCAACTTCTGATTTCTCTCGGAGCTACACTTCATCAAACCTTTCCATAACTCCTACTAGCATAATCTAACGGTTTAGACTTTATCTCTCATTGAATGGATGGTCTCGCCCCCATCTGGAGGCTTCAATGAGATCAACGGTCGTGAATTAATCAGGCGTTGGGATGGATGACTCTTAACCAACTCATAAATTCAACACTCCGGGGCTCCGGTCCATTCAGCTCTCGTGTCGTTCAACTCCCTCGGAGTGACAATCGATTAAGTACTTACGCTGTTCTTCCATGGATTAATCATATGGTTAGGACTTAATCAAGCGTTGGGACAGATGATCCTTAATTAGTTCAAGATTTTGGCACTCCGGGGCTACGAAACATTTCCACTCTCGAGTCTTCCACTTCCCCTAAGTGAAAAGCAACGAAGTACTTACCCTTGCCTCCTACTACTTGATCCAACGGTCAAGAAAGGTCCTGAAGGGATCTTATATCGACGATTTGCGTGCCTTCGCGACTTCGGGCTTCGACACTTTTCACTAGTAGAAACCTTGGACACCCTCGGAGTTACATGCTCCCAAAGATGACACAACATGTTGAGGTCACCTAGGTTGACCTGGACCCTTGTCATGTTTTCCATGTGTCACTCAAAAATGAACAGGTCAGGGTCCAAAAGGTGTTGAATCTGGGTAAAACGTGTCCCCACACGGCACCCCTGCCACATGGCATAAGACACATCATCAACCGCATGGACGATCCACATTCTCTGCTCCAAATCTGACGTTTTGTGTGATGTCATGATGACGGATTTACACTTCCATCAATTCGACACTTTAGGGCTTTGACACTTCGAGAGTTTGATCTGCAACATACCCCAAAATCGTTGAAGTGGCAAATTTCTGAAGTCCAAACTTCGCTAACCTTCCACCATCGCAAGATTCGATGGTCAACATTACTCCCGAAGTCCTTCCCTCGATCTAACGGTCGATGGGAATTCTGGGACTTCGGCACTCCGGGGCTCTGGGTTGTAGCAGTTCTAAAGGGATCAATTCTCCTAGAGTCAAACCTCCCAAAGTGGTCAACATCGGATGACCATGATCAATGGTGAATATTCCCCCTGAGCCCCCCATCAGATCAGATGGCTGATGGGACTTCGCGACTTCGGCCTTCGACAGTTCAGGCTTTTCCTGCCTACCATGATCGTCGAAGCAGTGAAGTTCCAAAGTCTTTCCTTTCCCGTTTGGCTTTGATCGAAAATTGACGATCGGCCAGCTAGATCTGACGACTAGGAATTAATCTTTCCCAACCTATGGTTTAGCCTTTATCAGACGACCCTTGTTCACTTGCCTTCNCCCAAATTCAAAGGGATGATCACAACTCTATGATCATTTACAAATGATCTCTGACGCTCTGGCTTCTACACGATCTCTGCAACGCCATTCCTCCTAAGATTTTTGATTTCAAGGTGTGTAATCGATCTTAACCATAAGATCCTGACCAACAGATCTGGCCCATACCGACCCGGTGTTTCAACTTGTATCTCTGATACCAATCTATAACGTACCCATCCACCCACAAGCTGGCCATGCTAACCTACAACGTACCCATCCACCCACAATTTGGCCACGCTAACCTACAATGTACCCAGCCACCCACAGGTTGGTCACGCTACTGCAGAACTCGCCTATGAATTGATCTCAATCTGAAATCAAGCATGAAATATCCTCATGCATAAATCAAGATCCATGCTACAGCATAAATAAGTAAACAACACATCATGCACAACAAATAACTAGCAGACATGCACATTATAAATACATATCTGAGAGATAATTAAATACACAGCGGAATAAACATTATACAGAAAACACAAAGAGAACTTGTCTTCGCAAGTAAACATTCACCAACTGGCTGCAGACCAAGGACGTTCCTCCCAACCATAGACATTGTTGTTCTTTTACTCTCAACAGCAGGTCACCCCCGATCCAGGTCTATGAATCCACAAGGAAGGGTCCTAGGCCAAATATAAAACATGCAACAGCTGCCTAACTAGCTCTCAGGTTTCCCAACCACACAGCAAATCCAAATTTCCATCTCTTTATCCCCCTCAGCCTGCACAACTCAAAGAAATGAATGCATTTATCTGCCATGTAGTCCCTCAGGTTGTCCCATTTCTCTCCAGGGCTCCAATCCTACTAGTCAGGAAATCTCCCTACTAGAAACTCCAAGGATTATTAGTTATGGACAATTATTTCCGATATGCCATCAATCTCATGCACATTGGCATCCATTCCCTCCTGGAATGATCAGTAATTTATTACAACCACTTAGAAATGGCTCTCATCTTCCATCTATTCGTTTCCATGCCTAACCCAAGAGCACACAAATTAGTCAATAATGAGTGAAGAAAAAGGAAAAAGAAGAAGAACCAGCAAAACCAACAGAACCCCCAAAACAACCCCCAAGGGATTTTCAAATAATTACATGAAGACAAGAACCACATGGCCTTTCTCCAAAGAAGCTCATGTAACCCCTTTTCTCCATAAAATTAATTATGGTTAAATAAAATATAACAAAAAGACTCAACCCCTTAAGCCCCCTCTCTCATGGAATCATAGCCCCCTATCTCTCTTGTCCTTGTTTGTCTTGTATCCAGCGGTGTATTTTATTAATGTACATGAAGTATTACATTTCCTAGGCACTATGGCCCCTTTTCAACTTTACTGGCTCACCAGCCTAACTCAAAATTACATAATACATTCTAGCTCATAAGGGTTAGAACCGGGGTGTTACATCCCCCTCCCATTATTTTGGTACTATCCTCGGTGCACAACACCATTCCAATGTTATTGAAATTACAAATCTAGGCTCTTTAGCCTTAATCTACACAGGCAATCCAGCTAACTCTTATATACATAGGCACTCTGGCCTAAAATTAAACATGTATACATAGGCATTCTGACCCAAAACATGTATAATAGTCTTCCTAATTTATATTTCTAGCAGCAATTCCAAACAACAAGCTCTCCTTCCCTCTCATCCCTGCACAACCCAAAGAAATGAACCCCTTCCTCTGCCATGCAGTCCCTCAGGTTTTTCCACTTCCCTCCAGGGCTCCAGTGCACTCAATGAGGAAGTTTTAGAGTTGTGTCTTCCAGAACTCCAGTCGCAACAAGTCCATTGGACTTTCTTCCTTCCATGCCTTTGTCATTCAAATACTCTAGCATTACCTTCTTCTTTTCCCTCATAGTCTGGTACTTTTCTAGATCCTCAACATTCATATTTTCCTACAACATTTCGAATCAACAAGCATATCAATTCACAATTTTGTGCATAAAGTCTTTATTTTTGTTCATAATTTAAGAGTAAATTTTTCATAATCCAGTACAATACGTATTTGTGTGGTTCATGGAGCTGCATCCATATGGTTGTCTTGTTGACTTGGCTCACTGTTTTCCCTTAAGATTTGTCCTATCTAATTGGATGATCTAGGGAGTACTCCTTGTTGTGGTATGGTGAAGTTGAACCCATCAACAGAATTGGCGCTAGAAGGAGGGCCATATTTTATGGATTATATACATGAATCAAATAATAACCAAATCCCTCTTCGACGAGTAATCCCAACCCTCAACCCACCTTGTTTCCTTGAGTCGAGCCTGAACAAGAAGTTATCAATAAAGATTCAAAGGCTAATTTTGGAGGTGCTTCTGGTAGTCCTGAAATACATACTAAGACCTGGTTCTACATAACATGGAAAGAACTCCTCGAAAGTTGTAGAATCACACGTGCTTACGAAAAGCTACTTGGGAAACTACCTACAACCTCTGAACTCCCTAGAAGACAAGTATCACAGATAGAACATCCAAACACAGACCCATATTTTTACGTTAACTTTGTTGATGACCTCATTGAAACTACTTTACAAGAAGTCCCATTCCCCTTAAGCAGAGTTGTGCATTTCCCCATTGAACCTAAACAAGAACTTGAAGGTGAAAAACCAGAAATTACCGTAGAAGAATTAATGGGAGAAAACATGAACCACAGAGAATGTATACCTCGATGGAGGGCCCAAGGAGCTCTCAATCTGGCTGGATAACTTGATGAAATTCCAAGGAAATTTGATAAGCTTCTCCCAAAATTCGACCCAGAGAAACCCAGATCCCTGGAAGACCTTGTTAATCATTTGTTTTTGTCCATACATATTCTAGGTGTTGAAAATGATGACGTAGTGTGTAGGTTATTTCCTTACAATTTTCTGGGAAAGCCTCTACTTGGTATTTTAGCTTACATGATGGGTCTATTACAGATTGGGATAGCTTTGAAAGGATCTTTATGAGAAACTTTGGGGAAATAAAAATGACTATGTCTCTACACAATCAACTAGGAGCCATCATAATGGAAAAGAGGGAAAGAGTGAAAGACTTTAACCAAAGAATTCTTAATGTCTTAATAAAGTTTCCTCATGATGTAGCTCTCGCTCAGTTATTAGCTATTGAATATTACACAATTGCATTAACCCCCTCCATAGGTATGTTTGTAAAACGATCTAACAGAAACACATTAGCATTAAACTTTCATGAAGCTGAGACTGTAGAAATAGATTTATATGTGTATGATCAATATCCACGTTATGAAGAAACTAAATTGGCTAGAAAGAAACCATTTCTATTAATTAAACCACCTGATAAGGAGTCAAAATATATTGATAATGTGGTCAAAACGGTTAAAATGTTATCCAGTGAAGTTGTGGACTTTAAAAATAATGTCGGTGAAGAATCATCGAAGCCATGAACTTTTTGTCCATTCTTTAAGAAACCAGATAACCTGTTAAGAACCAAACATCAATATAGCATAGAAAAACCTCAAGAAAAGTACTCAACGCCTTGAAAAAGAGATAATTTCAGATAATAAACCTCTTCGAGGGGGAAACCTCCTTTTACCCCACTTAAATGTTCAAGTACAAGATGA
>JASDQU010882465.1:7108-27296 GCA_032191745.1 Picea mariana | reverse complement strand
TTCAAAGTCTCAGGTACCACCTTTTCTACTTACATATGGAATTTTTAATTTTAATGTACACAATTGTTTAGAAAATTCGAGTGCCTCTTCTAATATCATTCCTTTATCCATTTTCCAAAAGATAAATGTTGTTCTGCAAATAACAAGAACTAGGATCATCCAATTAGATAGGATAGATGTTAAGTTAAAAGGTGAAATCAAAGATGTTTTAATCAGACTATCATCTGATCCCAGAGTTCATCAGACTATAGACATAGTTGTGGTAGACATGTCACAGAGTTATGGTTTGCTCTTAAGTAGAGACTGGTCAGCCAAACTTTAGGGTTATTTATCTACTAATTGATCTCATATGTGGCTTCCTCATAAAGTAAAATCCAATCAAATCTGTGTAAACAGTGAAGTACACATGAAGCACACTGTGACAAAATTAGAGGGTAAGAACGAGCCCATCAGCTTTGTTCATTCCGTTTTGGGGAATCATTTTTTTGAAACTGTTTATGGTTGTTATGAAGCACAACTTCTGAAATACCATCAAAATTACAATCAAGCCTTCGCTCATGAATACATAATAGTGCTTGTCCAATACTAAATAACTTAGGATTTACTTTGACTAACAAGGCTAATATTCCTGACATGTGGAACATGTTCTTCGACAGATCTAAAACATAGGATGGAGTCGGAATAGGATGTGTTCTAATTGACCCCAACCTAGGAAAAATTATCATATCATGTCGTTTAGAATTTGAATGCACCAAAAACATCGTTGAATACGAAGCCTTAGTTCAGGGCCTTAAAAAAATCCATTGACCTTCAGGTAAAATATCTTAAAGTGTTTGGTGATTCTGAGATCATTGTTCGACAAGTAAGAAACATTATTCATTTTTTGTTTCCGCATCTAAAATCTTACCAGTAAGAGGTATGGTATCTTATTTATTCATTTGATGCATTTCATATTAATTCTATACCTCGCAATCAAAATATAGATGCAGATATTTTGGCCGTCAATGCAGCATCTAGGTTTATGCCTTGTGATGATGGTTTTTAGATTGAAATGGTGTTTAGGCCCTCCATACCAAAAAATGTCACGATTTGGAGAGTGTTCTATGGTAATTCTCGGATCATCAACTTTCTTACTAGTTCAGACACATTCCAAGATTCAGTGTTTGATGATGAGGTACATCAACAAGAGTTGCAAACTTATCGAGAGGAAACTAACAAAGTAAAGACAAATTGTGTTTCGAAGAATGCTTTGAATCTTGAAAAGTTATTTGATTTAAAATCCAAGTTCAAGAGACCAGCTAACTCGAAGACAAAAATCTCTACTATGATGCATTTCTTGGTCAATTTAGGAACGTCTGAGCAGCCTAAATATGTCAACCTGGGCACTCGTTGTTCAAATTCAAAAGAGTACACATTCACAAACGTATTCAAGAAGTATCGAGATGTTTTTTCTTGGATGTATGATGACTTGAAGATGTATGATACATGGATTATACAACATGTGATCCCCATCAAACAAGGGATCGAGTCGCTCCAGTAGAAGCTTAGAAAGATACATCAGAATCTCGAACCTTTGATTCAGAAAGAAATCAAGAAGTTATTAAATGCCCAAATCATTTTCAAAGTGAGACATTCAACTTGGGCCTCCAATATGGTGCCCGTAAGAAAAAAGTCAGAAGAAATGAGAATCTATATAGATTTCTAGAATCTCAATCGCACTTCCAACAAAGATAACTATCCAGTTCCCCCAATAGAACAAATCTTGCAACTTGTCTCCAGATCTCAGCTATTCTCCCCATTAGATGGATTTTTGGGGTACAATCAGGTTCTCATGGAAAAACCAGATCGATTAAAAACCACTTTCCAAACTAAATGGGGAACTTATGCTTATAGATGGATTCCCTTTGGTCTTATGAACATGTTGAGCACTCAACACGCCCTAAAAAGCCTTTATCAATTTTTTTACTTTTTTGGGTACCACTTGATCTTCTGCACTGTCTGATTCGATTTCATTTTGGGAAATGTTTTTGTATTTGCTTATTTTCATGACTCTCATCGCCTATTTAGGTTTTCTTGAACTTATGAAACCCCATGACTAAAATTACCTTAACACATGAATAAATAATCGGCAGCCAAACACTTCACCCAACGCACTCAGGTTCGGCATCGGAAGGAATTCAAAGAAGAAAAAGAAACCACTCAGAAAACCATAGTCATCGAGTGTCGATCTCCATCGGCATCGGTAGAAGGAATTTTTGGTTTGCGTTAAGTTTTTCGCATAAATATATCATCGATAGCCTATTCCCCTTCGACATCGGTAAAAAACGGGGAGGACAGACGTTAACGAAGAACGAAAAGATATCGTCGATAGCCGATGCTCAATGCACTTTATCAAAATCAGGGAAAACCCAGAAGGATCACAACAAACATTTTGACCATGATAAAATTTATCCACGATCGTCGATCCCCGATGCATTTTCGGCATCGAGACTTTTTCAAGGGAGTCGATCTGAAAGCTCTTTGATAGCTTTATCGTCAATCGTCAATCCTTGACACTTTTTCAGCATCAACAAGCTAAGGTTTGTTTTAGAATAGATAACTTAAGGAAATTATTGTCTCTGATTAATACAATCAAATTTAATTCACTGGTCTCCAACGCCATGTGTCTTTACCAGGTAAGAGGGTCATATGGTCTAGTTCTATCCCGAGTCATTCTTGGTTCCCTAGGTCCGAGTCACACCTTTGAGTCATATTTGTCGCATCAGCATTGTATGGTAAGATCGATTGGCGTCGGAGATTTTTGCAGGAGGATATCAATGAAAAAGTTCGTAGCACAACCAAAATCCCCGATCCACCCACTAAAAGAGTGACATGACAGGATGTTTTAGCATTAGATACGATCGGATTTTGATCATTTAAGGAGATAATTAATACCCGATCCTAAATAAGTTTTTACCTCATGCGCACAACCTTGTAAAATCACTAATAGACCACATCACCACCCGCACCTCTACCGTCAACCCACAATGAATTTCAGTTCTAGAGATTCGAAGGCAGATTTATTGAAAAATCACTCATAACCCAAATTGAATGGATGATGTGACATGGTAATATCTTTCCTATTTAAAATCTCTTGAGCCATTGTGAATGAATTCATTATGCGCGTAAGAGAATTCCAGAGCGTCCGAAGGAGAAAGACAAGCAACTCAAAGACTGTATCGGCCCCATGATTATCAAAATAACCAAGTTTTAGCAAGCTTCAGAGGTATGTATCCGAGTTTGTAAATTCACTGGCTATAATTTATATATGTTTTTCCAGTTTTTACACAGTCTCTGAAATTCTTCTTGAGTTGTAGGAAAAATGTCTCCAAGAAATCCAACCACCAGACACTCTCTGAGAGCACCAAAGCTAAAATAACCAGAGATAGGTGAAAGCTCTTCTCCAGGGATTGCGAGGCAATTGGAGTATGTCCCTAGGCTGGAGCTTGTCGTCAAGATAGCAACGAAGAAAGTTTTCATCCAGCATTCATCCTTTGGAAATACAAAGGAAAGCACAAGGTCCAAGATGGTGCTCCCATAGTGGGGGGATCTCTTTAACAGGATCAACCAAGAATAATACTGAGAATATGTCCTACACAATGATCCGGACATAAGGGCGCTCGACAACCAGTTGTTCTCGAACATCCAACGGTCGTATATACACATGGTGGAAAGAAAAACCCCCATTTTCCCCTACATGGAGGTCCTGAATTTGCTCATCGACCACACAGACACATAGAAATGTTTAATCAATGATGACAATGGTGGGTGTGTCAAAGTTTTCCTCTCGGTAGAAGTTTAGAAATATTACAAACTCAGAGACCCAGAGGAGAGGCTAAACACAGACTTCGTGGTGAAGTTCTATGAACGCCACGACACCAGTCGGGTGATGGCCTAATGGTGGAGGGAGGACAAGAAGTTTACCAACCGGAGCACTGGCTGGTATGGGATGGTTAAATTGAGGAAGCCATACGTCTATTTGATGGCTCTCATCTGTCGGTTATATGGAGAGAAAGACTTCTCCAAGTTTTCGGAAGAATGGATGTCGTTTCCATATACAGTTGCAATCGTCGGGTGCAGCTTCAACTGGGGAGAAATAATCTCCAATAAACTAAGAACCTATGTGTAGCAGGCTCAGACGTTGAAGGAAGGGGAAGCACCAACTTTTTACATGGCTTCATACCTGCTCAATGTCATGTGCGCTAGGAACGTCTTCACCGGCATGAATCTGAGCTGGCATGTTGTAGAGCTCTCGGTCCACGTCTACTTCAGTGTGCTAGGGGAAAACAAGTATAAGAAATCTTACTCCCTCATATGCGATGAATTCATTGCCCAAATTTATTTCATTCTTTTTAAGAAGGAATTCCCAAGGCTATCGGCGACAGCCAAGAAAATGATATGCAAGGTAGGCCATTGGTATTTGGACGAGCGTGCAACCTACATTAGGGTGTTCGAGGCCACCAGAGCACCACAGCTCCTACCATCTCATGTCCTAGACTGGATCGTCATAAGAGAAATATGTTATTATACCATCTTGCAAGGCTACAATGCCACCCTGGTCAAAGACAAAAAACGGGCTTTCATACCCTATGGTTTCCATGTAGGGTTATATTTGGTAAAGGATACAGCTCAAGCCAAACAAGAAGGGTTGAGCCAACTCGAATTCAAATTCCTAACAGGCCGATTTTGCAAGCACAATCCAAAGGGCCTGGTCCTGCAACATGCTTCACATATGTCATCCTACTGGCCATATTCTCACGATAAGTTCGAATACAAAGTCTTCACAGAGAACGCCCTGGACTGGGACAAGGTGGTGCAAACAATGGCCGACCCAAAAATGACCAGGTTCAAGGCCATGAGCATGGATGAACAGGTGAAAACAATAGAGCATGTGGCTCAAGAGGCCCTCAAAGCTAGGGAAGAATATGGAGTGACAAAGGAAACACAGGTGCAGAACAGAGGATTGTCTTCAACATTAAAGGCACAGACAAGGCGATTACTCCTAATGGAACAGACACAGAGAGTAATTTATCAACTGCAGAATGATCTGGACCTTGTAGAGATGACAAGATTTCCTAACAGCAACCCAATTGAAATCCGGGAAGGACCAAGCAACCCAAAGAAGATACAAATTGGACAAACCACAGGGTCAGATAACCCTGAAGTTTCAATGCCACAGGTCGGATCACCAGGGGGCGTTTTGGCTCAGCCCAAGATAGCAAGGACATCAGGGAGAGAAATTGCACCAAACCCCCTACACAGATTAATAACAATCTATGATGATGAGGAGAGTTAGAAGGTTTCCTTGGTGACTCTGGTACAAAACACAAAGGAAAAGGAACACGAGAAAGCATCTTCCCCAGCTCCCAAGGCTCAAATTCAAATTCTTCCATATAGTGACCAGGAGGCCGAAAGTGTCTTAGACACTAAGCTACCGGAGACCCAAGTGGACAGCCCAAAGGATGAGCTAGGGTCAGGCAAACAAGAAGAAGAAATTCCACAACAGGAAATCGACATCTCAATAGTCGATTATCAAGTAAGTATCGAGCCTTCCCCTGATGCATCAATTTCAATCGGTACTTTACCTCTAAATGAGAAACAACTAGAGGCCAAACTTTCAGAATGCACAGAAGAGGTTCAAGAACCCAACCTTGAACAAATTTACACCATTGGGAGCCTGGGAAACACGCTTACTTAGAGAGAGCAGCAAATCCCTAAACCTGTGGATGAGGTCATCGATATACAAGCCATCATATATGACCACAAGAGGAAATCCATCATGAATAGAACCACCAAAAAGAGGAGGCTTACTCTGGACAGCTCTATCCTCATCACCACAAGGATAAATTAATCAGCACGGAGCATGCCAAGATGTCCGAGCTTATCGGTGCAGGGATGGCAATCACAGACGCCACCTTGAATAGAGTGAGGAAATATGAAGAGGAGTTGGTCGTTGTGCTGAAGGAGTTGGATCATCTGCGCCATTTGGAAAAATATTATCAAGACTCTACGCAGGCCACAGTGTTCTTGAGAAGCGAATTCTAGGATTCCTACAGTAAATTCATGAATGAGTGGCACCTTTTCACTGAAGGGATAGTCGATTTCCAAGAAGACACCCTTATGGCACTGGCGACATGCAAGGATATGGAAAGATGGTATGAAAAATCACACCAAGTGGTGGAAAGGATTGATTACATCAGCGTGATTCAACAAGGTCGAGACATTGAAGAGCATGACATTTGGGTACTAAGGGATAGCAGCATCGGCCACATAAAGAAGTTGGTCGAATACTAGGATAAAATGGCCCAAGAACCTCATCAGGAAATCCAAGAGAAGTGGAGCAAGTGCGAAAGGAGATGGACCAAGATCAATCGGGTGATGAGAGACATCGGCCTTCCGGAATTTGGCACACCCAATGACTTTGTCGACTTGCATGACATAGTCAGACTACATGTCGAACAAGACTCATTGTGGGCTGCGGAGATAGAAAAGGTGGAGAATATGGTGTCAGGTCTAGTACAACAGTTCATGGAACACCCGATCAAGGATCGAGCAGTGTTGCGTCATTTAAGTGATAAAGTAATCAAGCATCGGGCACGGGCAGTGGAGATAAAGGAAATCCTTTTGGCCCCGATGGACCAACACAGATTCTCATATGCCAACACGTGCGAGGAACTCTTCGTCAAATGGTTGGAGTATGAAAATATTCATCCACTCAAGTGAAACCATTTGATGACACTTAGAATACTGAGAGATGAAAGCGCCATGTGACGATTTTTAGTTTTAATTAGCTTTCACTTTTGATAGTTATTTTTAGTTAATAATATGTTATAAATAAGAGGATCAACATGTGATTAGAGTTCGATGGTTTTTTCAAAGACCATCATTTTTGGATTTGTAAAGAACTATTTCGGAGCTACCTTAATTGAAAAGTCTTGTTTAGGACTGAAGACAATTTTATGTTCATTTTTCATCAAAAGCGTGTGTGATTGTATCTGAGGAAGAATTATTTCTGATGTTATCTCATGAATGGATGCTATAATGAGTAAGAGCCTCTGAATCTATTGATAAGTTATCCGATTCAATATTTTTATAGTTATTGTCTCTAATGATGAAAAACAAATCGTTGTGTTAATGTGTGATCAATGATTAGAGCTAAGGAAACTATTTTTCTTGCCATCGTTTATTACATGTATGTTTTCTTTTGATAATTGTATCTCAGTCAATGATTGGAACACCAGCAGGTTAATGTTTTAGTACTAGGCTTGTTATAGGTGTAAGAATCATTGTCTACATGCTTGAGCACGAGGGTTATCCCAAGATCAGCCTTCTTCAGTAGTCAATCACTTCCCCTTTGTTACCTAGTTGGTTTATACTAGTATTTATCTTGTATTAGTCCCATCTATAAGAGAAAATACAAAAAAGAGAACGTTCAAACTAAAGGAGGAGCTTTCATAAGAAGACATCATGTCAATCACTACGTATAGCCCATCGATTAATTGGTCGGATCGCAATATCTGGAGAACCATTCCACCATTAAACTTTGCAGAGTCTAATTGGGCCTCGGTGGCAGGTTTGGTTCCTACTATTGAGTTAAAGGGATTTAGGACCCCTCAACAGAATTGGCGCTAGAAGGAGGGGCTGAAGAATGAATGGCTGACAATATTTTTGACATAATATTTCACACAGCCTGTTGATTCAAAACAAACCACATGCATGGATAGTCATTCTCAAGACAGCCCACACACACTGAGTACTCCTGAAATGAGTAACTCACAACAGCAAGAGGAATAACATATATGCCCTGAGATACCTTATGCTCTTCCTCACGAGGAGTTGAACCAATTCAGAAGAATCAAAAGGACTTATGCTCGACAAATTGAAGCACTGCCCTTAGCTCTGTTACTTCCTCGTAGAAAACAAGTAAGCAGACCAGTGGTCGACACCCTCGACCAAGTTTTCGTTCACACAGTAGAATACCTGATAGATTTCTCCCTCACTAAAATCGAACATCCTCTTAATCTAATCCCTGAAACACCAACCAGTAACTACTCCGAGCCCAATGATTTTTTTGATGACGAAGGGTTTTACTTAGAACGCTCAGTTTCGGGATCGGATGACATGGAAGACAACAATGATAATAATGAATAAAGGGGAAACCCACCTCCAAATAATCAACCTTGGTTGGCCAGAGATTCTCTAGACATCCCCGGATGAGTACATAACCTTCCCTGACATCTAGAAAAGTTACTCCCTAAATTTGATCCTGAAACCTCAGGATTGTCTTAAGACCATATCAAAAAATTCATATAGGCTATCACACTGATGAATGTCCAACATGAAGACATAGTATGCAGGATTTTCCCCTATAATTTTGAGAATTCATCCTCTATGTGGTATTTTGAATCACCTGTAGGGTCCATAACTAGTTGGATGAAGTTTCAAAAGGATTTTCTAGATAAATTTGCAGAAGAAACCACTATAGGATCTTTGATGGTCGAGTTGTTCGCCGCCACCATGAGTTCAAAGGACAAGGTTAAAGACTTTAATCAACAGTTCACCACTATCCTAAACAAATTTCAACCCAAAGCTAAACCCACTCAAGAGTTGCAAATCGAAGTATATGTTAATGCTCTCCCAACTTCTATTTCCATGTTTGTGAAGAGGGCTACCAAAACAACCTTAGCTGAGAATTTTGAAGAAGCCAAAACAATAGAGTTCCAAATGAATGGATGTAAAGAAGGCTAGGTCTCATTAGTTAAGAAGGAAGTTCTCCTCCCAGGAGAGGACTCCTGTTAACCAGACCTCCAGGGAAACAAACAGAACAAGGTCCCGAAAAGGGAAGTGGAGACAAAGAAGACCTACAACGCATGGTTAAGAAGTTGTCAAATGAAATCATAAACATGAAAAGAAGTGCAAGGGAAGGAAACCAAGGCCAGAGGCCCTATAAACCTTTTTTTAAAAGAAATCCACCATTCAAAGAAATTGAACCTCCCCCAGCCAACTTAAACATTGACTTGGGAAATGTAGCATCTGACTCTTTATGTATCTATCACCAAGAGAAACACTCTGAAAGAGACTGCCCACAATGGGTGCATGCCATGAATTTGATGGCCAGCCAGTTTCTAAATGACGTTTCCCTAACCAAACAATCAAGCGGCTCAGTTATGAATATTGTTGATCAAGAAGAATTTGATCCACCAGAAGAAGCAACCATGTTGATATGGGACCCTAACCTACCAATGCCTTTCGATGACCTATTTGAGGTTCAAGAACCACCCACAGAGGTCTTGGTTGTGAAAACATGAAGTAGGGGTCATCCTATCTCAAACGACCTTACTATGGCCCAAACTTCGGGAGGAAAATCAGCTCTCGATCACCCAAAAGCACCTTTTGTCCCCAGAATAAATCCTATAAACATCCATACACGAGAATCACCAAAGCTAGACTACAACATAGTAGAAGATTTGAAAAAGTTGAAGTCAAATATATTGGCCACGGGCATGTGTATAATCCCTCAGCAAAAGGACTTTATGTTACAACCATTGAAGTCAATAGAAAATCCTACAACAAACACTGACCAAGGATAAAATCCATCCCTCTCATATCTAAGAAATAAACCAAGTGTGAACGCCTGCTCTGAAGATAAGAAGGGAAAGCCTTTTGTCCCACCGTTCCTTTTGGAATTTGAAGTCTTCAACAGAAACCTCCATAACTATTTGGTTGACTCAGAAGCATCCTCTAATGTTATGACATTGTCTATATGAAATAAATTAAACTCAATCCCTCTCAAAAGTGATAAACATGTGATACAACTAGACAGAACCCAGGTGAAGGTTATGGGAGAGCTCAAAGATGTAATGATCAGAATGGCGACACACCCTAAATATGTTCAAGTAATTGACATCATTGTAGTAGATATCCCAGAATCTTATGGATTTCTATTGAGTCGAGATTGGTTCGAGAAGCTAAATGGATACTTTAGTACAGACTGGGCTCACCTTTGGATGCCATTAAAGGGACACACAAATATGATCAGGATCGATAGGGAAATATGTCTAAAACATATTGTCACCGACCTAGAAACCCTTAACGAACCCTCATCAACATATTTCCCCGTGCTAGGAAATTATTCTTGTGACTATGATTTCGGGAATTTCTCCCCCCTCTCATATTATGTTCCTCTTACTCAAAACTCTGAAATGATTTTTCAATACAACTCATCGATGGTGGTGGAGGAAACCCCCTTCTGTCAGGGACCTATGTTAGAAACCACAGAACAGATAGGAGGAAAGGAGGAAAGTGGTAGAAAAAAGGAAGCTGATGGTTTTTTCTCACAAATTTGGACCTTATACTTCGATGGATCTAAATCACAAGAAGGGTTAGGAGTAGGGTGAATCCTCATTGATCCAAAAGGTGAAAAACAAATCTTGTCCTGTAGACTAAAATTTAAATGCACAAACAACATTGTCGAGTATCAAGCTCTAGTAAAAGGGATAAATAAATCCATAGACTTAAACGTTAAATAATTGAAGGTTTTCGGAGATTTTGAAATCATCGTTAGACAAGTAAGGAACATTATACATTGCAACTCTCTTCACCTGAGGAATTACCAATAGGAGGTGCATAGACTAATAGAACATTTTGAAGCCTTCAACATTACAACGATCCCCATAACAAAGAAAACTCTTGTTGATTCTCTGGTTATTGTTGCCTCAAGGTTATCCCCTCTAGAAGACTACGAAGCCTCCTAATTCATTATGGAGCTACTCTACAAACCTTTGGTGCCCAACAATATTTCCAATTAGAAGGTCTTTGAAGGAGATGAACAGATCATAAAAAATTTAACCAATCAGGATAATTTTAAAGATATGGCTATTGATGATGAAGTATTTCAGGAGAAATTAGTAGACCTCGACCCTCATGTACAAAAACCTGAAGTAGAATGATCGATTGAAAAACCAAGGTGTTACACGGTACTAAAGGGAGTAGCCAATTTAGAAAACCTTTTTGACTTAAGGGAGAGATTCAAAGGGTCTACGAACACAAAAACGGGGAGTTTTTGTGCACGAGACTATAAATCTAAGAACCCCAAAAAACCCCAAGAATATAAATCTCAACAAGACAATGTCTAAAGAATAAAGGAAAGCCTATCTCCAACTTTTTAGACAATATCAAGATGTCTTTGCATGGTCCTACCGAGATATGAAAACTTATGATACTTGTATCGTTCAACACACAATATTGTTAAAGCCTGGGGTGAAACCCTTTCAACATAAGCTCTAGAAGTACCACCCATCCCTGGAGCCTCTCGTGTGTCAAGAGCTAAAGAAGTTACTAGATGTTAATATTATCTTCCAGGTTAGACACTCTGCATGGGTAGAAAATTTGGTTCATATGAGAAAAAAGTCTGGGGAGATCTGCCTGTGTGTAGATTTTAGAAACCTCAACAGAGCTTCAAAAAAGGAAAACTACCTAGTCCCACCAATGGAGAAACTCTTGCAGACCATGTATGGCTCTAAGATTTTCTGCCTGCTGGACGGTTTTTCAAGTTACAACCAAGTTCTAGTTTCAAAGGAAGACGGTTTGAAAACTACCTTCCAAACCAAGTGGCGAACCTTCGATTATAAATGCATGCCATTTGGGTTAATCAATGCAGGGGAAACCTTCCAAAGGGCCATGGACATAGCGTTTCAAAGACTAATGAACAAATGTGTAGTAGTTTATTTAGACCACATGACTGTGTATTCGAAGAACAGAGAAGATCAGATCCAACACTTAACCCAAATTTTTGAAAGGTGTAGGAAATACGGTATATCCTTAAAACCTAAGAAAACTATCTTTGGTGTCGAGGAAGGTAAACTACTAGATCATATTATACCTCAAGAAGGAATTTTCATAGACCCGGAGTGAATTAGGGATATATCTCAGCTTCCATTACCCCATGACAAAAATTCTATGCAATCCTTCTTTGGGAAAATCAATTTTGTGAGGAAATTCACCCCCGATTTCGCTGAAACTATCAAACCCTTACAAAAAATGATCCGCAAAGATGTTGAATTTAAGTGGGATGATAAACGAAAAGGTCCTTTCAGCAATATTAAGGCCACAATATCTCAAGCCCCAGTGTTGCGAAGTCCTGACTTTAGAAAAGATTTCTTCCTCTACACTTTTGCCTCCGACCAATCGTTAGCTGCAGTATTGACTCAGAAAGATGATGACAACAACGAGGCCCCGGTCTCATTTATGAGCACTAATATCCAAGGGGGCGAACTAAATTACCCTGTTATAGACAAGCCAACTTATGCGGTATACAAGGCAATGAAACACTTTGGATCTTACATCCCAAAGAACCATACCAAATTCATTGTGCCTCACCCTGCAGTATGATCCCTATTCACTCAACAGGAGATGGGGGAAAGAAGAGGAAACTGGATGGAAATAGTCCGAGAATTTGATCTAGATATAAAACCTGCTAAATTGGTTAAGGGACAAGGATTATGCAAACTGGCAGTTAAATCCCAGGACCAAATAAATGAAGACCCTGGATGGGAGAATGAATTGGCATTATGGTGTGGTGAAGCTTCATACATCTCCCCAGGGAAAGAATCTTGGTATGAGAAACTCACTTATCTCTTGCATCATGGGACTTGCCCAAAAAACCTAAATCCTAGGGAAACGAGAGCACTTAGGTTGAAATTAGCATAATATCGCTTCATAAATTCGATTATCTTCTGTGTTAATTATGATGGGGTACTTTTAAGATGTCTCGAACGCGAAGATGTAGACAAGGTTCTGAAGGAGCTCCATGATGGTTCTGCAGGTGGACATTTCGTAGGAAACACCACCGCTCACAAAATATTGAGAGTTGGCTATTATTGGCCTACTTTGTTCAAGGATGCTCACACATATGCTAGAAACTGTAAAACTTGTCAAATAAGCGTGGGGAGGGAAAAAAGAACAGTTATTCCACTCCAACCCGTGGTCGTCTCTAGGCCATTCGAGCAATGGGGATTAGATATCATAGGATAAATTACACCAAGTTCTTCGAAATAACATAGATACATATTGATTGCCACAGATAATTTCACGAAATGGGGATAGGCCATCCCTCTGACTCATGTAAACGAAAAGGTGGTGATCCAATTCATAGAGAAACATCTGATCACAAGGTTCAGTATGCCTTTCGTCCTTGTTTTTTATAATGCCACTTAATTCTCTTCCACCCTATTAACAAAGTTTTCCTTAGACAAAGGAATCATAATTAGATACTCTGCAAACTACTATCCATAGGGGAACGGAGTGGCAGAATCAATCAATAAGAACCTAGTGAGGATATTAAAGAAAACAGTTGCAGACAACCAGAGGAATTGGCACAGTTCACTTCATAATGCCTTATGGGCTGACAGAGTAACACCCAAGGAAACTATAGGGAATTCCCCATACTTTTTGGTATATGGACAGGAATCCATTCTCCTGAACGGGCTATATCTTCCATCTCTTCAGCTTTCTCAAGATTCTAGAGGACAACCCTCATCGGTTATACAACAAAGAATTGATACCCTCTTCATGCTGGAAGAAGAAAGGGAGAAATCAAAATCAAAGTTCATAGCTCATCAACAGATAGTTAAAATATGGTTTGATAAGCATAAGGCCAAAGAGAAGAATTTTGAAGTAGGAGACTTAGTCCTAAAATGAGATAGAGCAAATGAGTCGAAGGGAAAACATTTGAAGTTTCAGAATCTATGGCTCGGACCTTTTCAGGTAGCTGAGAAAATTAGGGTAGGCATGTATCGGTTGCAAAATCTAAGGGGGGAACCTGACACCCTCCCAGTGAATGGCCAAGCCCTAAAACAATATTTTTGTTAAAAAAAAAAAAAAATGTGTGGGTGTGGTTTCATGATGTTTTTTTTTGAGGTAGGTTGATTGTGGAATTCATTTTTGTTTTTTGTTTCTTTTTATAGCACTGTTGCGCTTTTGAAGTTTGTGTTTAACAAGACATTGGTTGACCTTAGTTCATGCGATATGGAAAACTATGTTCCTGACTCATCGCTTACGTACAACACAAGAAGCGTTGGGAGACTTGCGGTTGTTTTAAAGGAGTTCTCTATCTAACCTGGGCAGATGAACAACCTTGGAAAAGTGATGAAGTGTCCACCTGGTGGTCTGGTAAAAATCTGAGGGGAAATATGGAAAGTTGGAAAGGACTACATGTACCTCGAGATAGATTTAGTAACAAATTCACCTTAACCATATCATTTTGCAGATAACAGACGTTCTCCTCTCCCACTTGCTCAGGGAATTCTGTCGAAATATAATCAACTATAACAAATGAGTGCACAGTAGGAGAGGGTATGTAGATAACTCTGTCGAGGCTATGGATGCTCCCTGGCAGCGGAGCAACACCATAGCAAGTGAATGATGATAAATAAAATGCATGGCGCCAGTGAATTCTTTAATCGACTCTTGTCAAAGAGGGCATGAGTCAAGGTTACAGAAAATGAAGGCGGAATAAAGGTTGAAACCCCACAGGCAGACCCAGATGCATCAACCAGGGAATTTCAAATGAAAGGATAAAAGAGGCTCTGATAAAAAACCAGTTAACTTCTTAACCATATTTTTCATCAACTGAGCCTGAGGTAGGAACAGAGATTCTACTCTTGCCTAGTAAGTCACCATTTGTTGAGAACTAGACACACCCTAAAAATCCTTTATCAATTTTTTTACTTTTTTGGGTACCACTTGATCTTCTGCACTGTCTTATTCGATTTCATTTTGGGAAATGTTTTTGTCTTTGCTTATTTTCATGACTCTCGTCACTTATTCAGGTTTTATTGAACTTATGAAACCCCATCACTAAAAATACCTTAACACCTGAATAAAGAATCGACAGCCAAACACTTCACCCAACACGCTCAGGTTTGGCATCAGAAGGAATTCAAAGAAGAAAAAGGAACCACTCGGAAAAACACAGTTGTCGAGAGTCGATCTCCATTGGCATCAGCAGAAGGAATTTTTGGTTTTCATTAATTTTTTCTCATAAAGATATCGTCGATAGTCGATTCCCCTTCAACATCGATAAAAATGGGGAGGGCAGGCGTTAACGAAGAATGAAAAGATATCGTTGATAGACGATGATCGATGCGCTTTATAGGAATCGGGGAAAACCCAGAAGGATCACAAAAAATATTTTGACCACGATAAAATTTATCCCCAGTCACCGATCCCTGATGCGTTTTCGACATCGAGACTTTTTCAAGGGAGTCGATCCAAAAGCGCTTTGATAGGATTATCGTCGATCGTCGATCCTTGACACTTTTTCGGCATCGGCAAGCTAAGGTTTGTTTTAGAACGAATAAATTAAGGAAAGTCTCAACTCTGATTAATACAAGCAAATTAAGTCATTGGTCTCCAATGCCACGTGTCTTTACCAGGTAAGAGGGGCGTACGGTCTAGTTCTATCCCGAGTCATTCTTGGTTCCCTAGGTCCGAGTCACACCTTTGAGTCAACTTTGCCGCATCAGCATTGTACGGTAAGATCGATCAACATCGGATATTTTTTCAGGAGGATATCAACGAAAATGTTTGTAGCACAACCCCGATCCTTGATCCACCCACTGAAAGAGCGACACGATGGGACGTTTTAGCATTAGATACAATCGGATTTTGATAATTTAAGGAGATAATTAATACACGATCCTGCATTAGTTTCTACCTCATGCGCCAATCAAAACAGCCTTGTAAAATCACTGATAGACCACATCACCACTCGCGCCTCTGCCATCAACCCACCATGAATTTAAGTTCTATAGATTTGACAGAAGAATTATTGAAAAATCACTCATAACCCGAATTGCATGGCTGATGCGACATGGTAAGATATTTCCTATTTAAAATCGCTTGAGTCGTTGTGAACGAAGTCATTTTGCATGTAAGAGAAATCCAGAGCATCTGAAGGAGAAAGATGAGAAACTCGAAGGCTGTATTGACCCTGTGATTATCAAAATAACCAGATTTTAGCAAGCTTCAGAGGTATGTATATGATTTTGTAAATTCGGTGGCTATAATTTATATGTGTTTGTCTGATTTTTACATAGTCTCTGAAATTATGCTTAAGTTCCAGGAATAATGCCATCGATAAATCCAACCACCAAACACTCTCCAAGAGCACCAAAGCTAAAAGAACCAGAGATAGGTGAAGGCACTTCTCTAGGGATCGCGAGGCAATTGGAGTACGTCCCTAGGCTGGAGCCTGTCGTCAAGACAAAAATGAAGAAATTTTTCATCCAACCTCCAACCTTTGGAAATACATAGGAAAACACAGGGTCCAAGATGGTGCTCACATAGTGGGGGGATCTCTTTAATAGGATCAGCTAAGAAGAATACCAGAATATGTCCCACACAGTGATCTGGACGTAAGGGCGCTCGACAACCAGGTGTTCTCGAACATCCTACGGTCGTATCTACATATGGTGGCAAGAAAAACCCCCATTTTCCCCTGCATAGTGTTCCTAAAGTGGCTCATCGACCACACAGACACACATAAATGTTTAATCAACGATGAAAATGGCGAGTGTATCGGAGTTTTCCGCTCGGTAGAAGTTCAGAAATATTACAAACTCAGAGACCCAGAGGAGCGGCTAAACACAGACTTCATGGTGAAGTTCTACAAACGCCATGACACCAACTGGGTGATGGCCTCATGGTGGAGGGAGGACAAAAAGTTTACCAATCGGATCACTATATGGTATGGGATGGTTAACTTGAGCGATCCATATGTCTATTTGATGGCTCTCATCTGCTAGTTATACGGAGAGAAAGACTGCTCCAAGTTTTCAGAAGCATGGATGTCGTTGGCTTACACAGTTGCAATCATCGGGTGTAGCTTCAACTGGGGAACAATAATCTCCATGAAACTAAGCACCTGTGTGTAGCAAGCTCAAATGTCGAAGGAAGGGGAAGCACCAATTTTTTACATGGATTCATACTTGCTCAATGTCATGTACGCTAGGAACGTCTTCGTTGGCATGAATCTGAGCTGGCATGTTGTAGAGCTCCCAGTCCACATCTACTTCAGTGTGCTATGGGAAAATAGGTATAAGAAATCTTACTCACTCACCTGCGATGAATTCATCGCCTGAATTTATTTCATTCTTTTTAAGAAGGAATGCCCAAGGCTATTGGTGGTAGCCAAGAAAATGATATCCAAGGTAGGACATTGGTATTTGGACGACTGTTCCACCTACATTAGGGTGTTTGAGGCCACTAGAGCACCACATATCCTACCAGCTCATGTCCCAGACTAGCTCGTCGTAGGAGAAATATGTTATCATACCATCTTGCAAGGCTACATCGCCACCCTGGTCAAAGAAAACTAACAGGCTTTCATACCCTACGGTTTCCATGTAGGGTTCTATTTGGTAAAGGATATCGCTCAGTCCAAACAAGAAGGGTTGAGCCAACTTGAATTCAGATTCCCGATAGGCCGATTTCACAAGCACGATCCAAAGGGCTTGGTCCTGCAACATGCTTCACAGGTGTCATCCTTCTGGTCATATTCTCATGATAAGTTCGAAGACGAAGTCTTCATAGAGAATGCCCAAGACTAGGATGAGGTGGTGCAAAGGATGGTCGACCTGAAAATGACCACGTTCAAGACCATGAGCATCAATGAACAGGTGGAAACAATAGAGAAATCGGCTCAAGAGACCCTCAAAGCCAGGGAAGAAATCAGAGTTGCAAAGGCAACAAAGGTGCAGAACAGGGGATTGTCTTTGACACCGAAGGCACAGGAAAGGGGATTACTCCTAATGGAACAGGCACAGAGAATAATTGATCAACTGCAGAATGATTTGGACCTCGTAGAAATTTTTTTTGTCGACAACCCAACCGAAATCCAAGAAGGACCAAGCAACCCAGAGATGATACAAATTGGAGAAACCACAGGGTCGGATAACCCTGAAGTTTCAATGCCACAGGTCGGATCACCAGGGGGCCTTTCAGCTCAGCCCAATATAGAAAGGACATCAAGGAGAGAAAGTGCACCAAACCCCCTACACGACTTAATAATGATCTATGATGATGAGAAGAGTTCATAGGTTTCCCTGGAGACTCCGGTACATATCATAGAGGAAAAGGAACCCGAGAAAACATCTTCCCCAGCTCTCGATGCTCAAATTCAAATCCTTCCACAAAGTGACCAGGAGGTCAAAAGTTTCTTAGAAACTGAGCTAATTGATGCACCAGAGACCCAAGTGGACAGCCCAAAGGATGAGCTAGGTTCAGGCGAACAAGAAGAAGAAATTCCACAGTAGGAAACCGACATCTCAACAACCGATTATCAAGTACCGAGTCTGCCCCTGATGCATCAATTTTGGCCGATACTTTACCTCCCGATGAGAAACAACCAAAGGCTAAACTTTCATAACACACTGAAGAGGTTCAAGAACCCATCCTTGAATATATTTACACCATCGGGAGCCTGGGAAACATTCTTACTTGGGGAGAGCAGCAAATCCCCGAACCCGTGGATGAGGTCATCGATATAGAATCCATCGCCTATGAATACAAAAAGAGAACCAACAAAAAGAGGATATCCATCATAAAGAGAACCAACAAAAAGAGGGGGCTTACTCTGGACATCTCCATGCTCATCACCATAGAGGAGAAATTAATTAGCATGGAGCATGCCAAGACGTCTGAGCTTATCGGCGCAGGGATGGCAATCACAGATCCACCCTGGATAGAGCGAGGAAAGATGAAGAGGAGTTGGCCTGATCTGAATTTTATGAGCAGAATAAAATGAATACATATTATTAGTAGGTTATTAACACAAAATAACAGAGATATAGTAAAATTGGTTTTCTATTCAATAACGAAATAAGCTGAAAACTGTAAAATGCAGCGAAAACAAGCTTGCTAGAATGGTGGCGGATTATCTCTAAGAAGAGATGTGACGCTTGTGCTCATTCGAAAGAAGATGATTACAATTAGGGTCTGAAGGAATTTTTACAATAAGCAGGAATGTCAAAAACCCTAGAAATCCAAAAGCCTAACCCTAGGAGATGAAGCACCAAAAGTCATGTGGGCCCCGTTTGGGTAAGTTAGTACATCAACTTCCCGGGGTCGTAACTTTTGCATATGATATCTGTTTTAGGCATTTGATAGCCCGTTGGAAAGATATCATTGAGGAGATTCATTTTAGGCACAATATCAAAGGAAATTAGATATTTCAAACCTTTTTTCCAAAAAAACATCGTTTAGGGCCTAAAAACGGCTCCGAAAGTGAAAACTGCTAAAAATAGTAAATTACCAAAATTGCCAGAAAATTGTTTTGATCCAGTTGGAAAAGGTGGGTGGAAACTGATATCCATATGAATCAATCCTCCCTCCTTAGGAAGCAATTCTCTCCATTGAGTTGAGTTCCCCCATCAGATGAGGAAATTTATGTTGAATTTGGCCCCGGGTAGCCACTTGCCTTGGTGCAGGAGCTGCCCTGCTTTGACGACTCGATAAAGATGGATACTTTGTTGTCGATTTCCCTTGATCAGTGTGTCCACAATTTTATCATTGGATGCCTGTTGTATGCAGTCAGGGTTGAGCTCTATTGGTGTCATTTGTTCTGCTACTTCTGAGGTATCCAATTATGGTGGGAAATAAGGGCGAAGGAGATCCACATTGAACACTGGGTGCAGGCCAAGGAAAGGAGGAATGTTGAGCTCATAAAAATTATCCCACATGGCCTTGGTGATATTTTACGGCCCATAAAGGAGTGGGAAAAGCTTCTGATGGGGTCCTGTAAGGCGTTCTTTCTGCAAGTGCAACCAAACTTTCTCTCCCACCTAAACCTTATGTGGCACCAGATGTTGATCATGGCGTTGTTTGTACTTGTCATTTGACTTCTATAAGATATCCTGAACGTGTTGGTAGATGTGTTGGATCTGCTCAATGAACTGAATGGCTTTGTCAGCTTCAGTTGGAGTAGGAGACGAGTCGGTCAAGGTGACCGCAAGGGGAAGTGCAACATCTATGGGACCCAATGGTCGGAATCCCAACCCCACCTGAAAGGGGATGTGGTCAGTTGAGATATGCAAGGCTCAATTGTATCTATGCTAGAAATAGGGAAGGATCTCATCCCATGTGAGAGGGT
>JASDQU010882464.1:13796-25212 GCA_032191745.1 Picea mariana | reverse complement strand
GCATATTTTCTTTAATTTTGAGATTATAGGTTATAATTTTTTTTTGTATTTTCTCTATCTTTCTCCAGGATTCACGAGAGATACTACAGCCCCAGACTTCACATCCATAAAGAATAACAGGTGTAACAAGAGTCTCAAAGAGGAGTTTCTTCTTATCACAACTCCAAAGATCAAGTGATTTACAATTGTTTTCAAGCCCATAATAAGATTTCCATCCCCCAATAATCCTTTTCTCAATGCTATAATTCCAATTGAGCTTGTGGTGAATATCAATTCCAAGATATGTGTATGAAGTCACTTCCTCCAAGTTGGTGTTGTCATATACGAAGGTATCATAAGTGATCTTATTGGATTTAATAATCATGACCTTAGTCTTATCAGTATTAACAATCATACCCATATTGGAGCAAAAATTCTTGAGGATTCTTATTTGGTTTTCAAGATCATGGGGACTCCTTGCCATAAGAACGATATCATCGGCATAAAGAAGAAGATTGATGACTATACCGGTGAGAGTAGGGCCGACACAACCTTCTTTTTCCAAGCAATCTTCTAACTTGCCAATATATATGCCAAAAAGGGTAGGGGACAAGGAACAACCTTGTTCGATTCCAATATTGCAGTTAATCTCTTTTGACCAGCCCTCAGTGTTTTTAAACTTAGCAATAACGTTCTCATACATCCTTGTTGCAACAACCCTCAGCTCGAGAGACACTTTTATCTCTTTCAACCTATTCCAAAGGTTTTTCCTAGGAACCATGTCAAAGTCTTTTCTAAAGTCAACAAAACAACAAAAAAGGTTGGTTTTAGTATTGCATAACTCCTCTGCAATGCTCCTAAAGGTAACAAGATGGTCCAAAGTTGAATGATATCTCCTAAACTGGACCTTTCCTTTAGCTCTTTTACTGTGACTTGCTAGCCAAAGACTAATCTTCTTTTCCAAAATAATTCCATAAAGCTTGGCTAAAATCAGGCTAGTCATAATGGTCCTATAATTAGAGGGAATGTTTCTATCCCCATTTCTAAAAATAGGAACAATGAGGCTTTGCGTCCAGCGTTTAGGGAAGCCCTACTTGACTGCTAAATTGGAGATCTTGTGTATGTGAGGGATAAGGATAGGCCCACCGATTTTAAAAATTTCATCTTGGTAGCCTTCAATGTCCTTAGCTTTCCCATTTGCAAGCCACTTAACCCCAAACACTATGTCATCTAAAGAAAAAACTTCTTCCTTTGTTAAATGCATACTATTGTTTGAAGTTTTAAAAATATCTAAAATCTCAATAGAAAATAAAGAAAACTTAGATTAGATAAAATAAATTTCAGCAAAAATGGTTGATTGAGGGTTGAATCCTCTATAAACTCATAAGAACTATTAAATAAAACTTTGTCAAAACTCTGAGTTGTACAGTATTCTCCACTATGAGCGATTAAATAACAAAAGAAAATCCTTTTATTTTTCTTCTTTCTTTCTTTTATTCATATGAACCCTAGTTGTTCTTCAAAAACAACTATATTTTTTAAAAATAGTGAAGAGTGAATGTTTTAAAATCAAGGATCATATTCATTTCACCTCATTTTGCACCAAGAATCTCTCCTCTCCTCTACTTTATCACATATTTCGTCTTCGCCTATGTGGAGGTGATGGCATGAAAGGAACTAGAGATGCTTAAACCACTAATGCATCTTTTCTTTGGAATATTGCTATTTAATCCATTCATTTCCTTCACGATATTTGAACTTAGTCATTTTTCATGATATTTTGTTTGAAATCTTGCTATTCAATCTATTCATTTCCTTCCGCCTCATTCATTTTTCTTGCAACAATATCTAATTCATTAAAAAGATAAAAACAAATAGGTGATAGACTCTGATGTACAACATTATTTATGATCCTAAATATCCAATTCAATAAAGAGATAAAAAGAAATAAGTGATAAACTCTGATGCACAACATTATTCATAAGCCTAAAATCCAATTCATTAAAAAGATAAAAACAAATAGGTGATAGACTCTGATGTACACCATTATTCATAATCCTAAATATCAATTCATTAAAAAGATAAAAACAAATAGGTGATAGACTCTGATGTACAACATTATTCATAATCCTAAATATCCAATTCAATAAAGAGATAAAAAGAAATAGGTGATAGACTCTGATGCACAACATTATTCATAAGCCTAAAATCAAGAGATAATTTATCAAAGTATCCTAAATATCCAATTCAATAAAGAGATAAAAAGAAGTAGGTGATAGACTCTGATGCACAACATTATTCATAAGCCTAAAATCAAGAGATAATTTATCAAAGTTTAATTTTCCCTAACATCATGGAATTATTCAACATTGTTTATTTTCTTAATTAATTCAATTTTGTATATCTCAAGGATGTAAAACCAATTATCATTTGTGGAGAAGGTAATCCCAATTTAATTGAAGGGTTAAACTTTTATATGAAACATTGGTCATGTACTTGACTCACTAAATTCCATTTGTTTTGCGTTGTCAATATCAAGTTCCTCTTCATAAAAACTTCATTACCTCTTATGTCACTTATGCTTTATCCACTAATTGTGTCCAGGCTTTGCTAATTTCAATGTGTGTTTGCTATGATAAAGCTTTGGTTTGTTGTATGGCATCAAAATGAGCACTCAACTTATCCATTATCATTATATTATGATCCCAAATTACATGTTTTTCTCCAACCAAAAACGTATTTCCATCTACTTTATTTTCAACTTCATCTAAGGACTTCTTTAGGTCCTCTCAATTCTTTGAATACCTTCAACTATAATTTTGTCCCTTTCAACCAATTGTTTATCATAATCATTAATTATTATATTTCTTTCTTCTATTTGCGATTTCAATTCCATAATCTCAACATTCTTCCACTTGATATTTGCTTTATCACTTAACAATTCTTATGAAAGTTTAGGAACTTTGTTTTCAAACCTTGCTCCGCCTCAACTCATTTTGACAAGACATCTACCTTCATGATTTCCACTTCTAAAGTGGATGGTTGTTGATTTAGGCTATTATATACATAAATTATAAATCTAATAAATAATAAATAAAACAAAAGTACAATAAAAATAATAATAATAAAGGTAAATAACTATATGACTTAAAATTCATACTTTTCATTAAGAAGTACCTTATGCTATATTTATTTATAGTATTCCTTTCAAATCTATGACATCTACCCCATATATATATATATATATATATATCCCATAGTTTCTATGGAATATTAAACTTGAACATATTTACTCTGGTGGTATCAGAGTTAAGTTGGACAGATATATCGTAAAACCACCACAATCGTACATCGTCGTACTAGTCATGTGTGTTTGTAATAGGGTGTTGTACAAAATTTTGACATAATTATGTGCATAAATTAAAATCTTACATAATGGAGGAATTGCAATTGCATAATATCATAACCAGGAAAAGGCTAGACGTAAGGTAAAAATTGTCAATAATAAGTTAAAAATGTCATCCAAAATTTTTGACAAGGTTTACTAAAGACAGAAGCCAACGAAAACACGAAGATGGAAAATCAAAGATATATTACTTCATTGCATCTAAGAGAAGAGAAAAATTATAGTTTGGAAACCCAACAACAAAGGGAGGTAAAATGCAAATATTGTGGAGACAAGTGGTCACTAGGGAACAAATGAAACAATTGGAAGTCATATAAATATGAAGATGAAAGAGAATCAGACACATCCATCAACAACTTCAATGAAGAAGAAAAAAGAAAGGAAAATAATTATCGCAATTGTGGTAAGAATTGGGTTCCAAGTCATAGATATGCATCCAATCACTTATATCGTTGCAAAATTATAAATGCAAAGGAAGTATAAGTTTCCACTGAAGAAGACTTTTAGACTCTAACAAGGATGAAAAGTCACCAATGATATCATTAGAAACAATTATATGCACTAGGAAGAGTTGTAAGGGAGAAGAATCAAGGGTCTATATTAAATTTATAGGGCAAAAAGAAGAAGTGCAACCATGTATAGTAAGGTATACTCCACCTCATCTAAAGAACAATGGTAATAGCAAGAGCATTTGGGATGAAAGATATACTATATTAATTGTAGTAATTATAGGAAAACTAGAACTAGGGACATTAAAACTCATGGGAAGTATAACGAATAAAAATATCACTATCCTTGCAGACTTTAGAAGTACACACAATTTCATGGATATCAATCTTGCAAAACAACTAAACCTTTTTGTATACCTTATGAAGGATCTCATTATTAAGGTCATTAATGGTCAACAAGTCAAATGAATATGAAGGTGCCATAAAGTTTTTGTATAGATGCAATGCTTAGAGCTACAAACTATATGGTATGCTCTACCACTCAATGGAATGGACATGGTGTTAGGAGCATAATGGTTGATGCAATTAGGAACCTATGCCACAAACCTACAAGAACAATTTATGGAATTCAAATGGCCAGGGAAGAACTACAAATTATATGGGTAAAAAATCCTACATCATCTTCTAATAACTCAAGTATTCAAAACAAAATATGGAATCAAGTACACACAATTTCGTGGATATTGATCTTGGAAAACAACTAAACCTTTTTGTATACCCTATGAAGGATCCCGGTGTTAAGGTCACTAATGTTCAATAAGTCAAACAAATATGAGGGTGCCATATAGTTTTTGTATAGATACAATGCTTGGAGCTACAAACTAGATGTTATGGTCTACCACTCAATGGAATGAACATGGTGTTAGGAGGAGAATGGTTGATGCAATTGAGAACCTATGCCACAAAACTACAAAAACAATTTATGAAATTCAAATGGAAAGGGAAGAACTACAAATTATATGGGTCAAAAATCCTACACCATCTGCTAAAAGATCTCACAAATATTCAAAAACAAATATGGAATCAAGACGACTGTCCTTAACGGAAGAAAAAATCATCTAGGATTTATTTGAGAACAAATAATTCTTAAAGGAGAAGACAATGTTATATACATAAAATCTAAATCTAATAAATAATAAATAAAATAAAAGTACAATAAATATAATAAATAATAATAATAATAAAGATAAATTAATACATATGGCTTAATAGTCATGATTTTTCATTAATAGGTACATTTTTTTATTTATAGTCAAGGCCCATTCAAATGTATGTCATATATCATTCAATCATTGTTTATCAATCATTTGTTTTTATGTATACCTTTATCTCAATGTTTTTAAAGAATAAACATGAGGATATATGTCACTTGTGTTTTATCCCCTAATTGTGTTTAGGCTTTGTTAATTTCCATTTATACCCTTTATGATAAAGCTTCAGTTTGTTATATGATATCAAAATGAACTTGAGCTTATTATCATTATAATTGATCCCAAATTACATGTTTTTCTCCAACTGAAAAATCATTCTGGCTAATTTATTTTTAGCTTCCTTTAAGGACTTCTTTCATCCTCAGTTCAACCATTGGGTAAGGGGAAAATGCAACTAGATGTATCAATCTAGTGTAGTGGAAAAAATAATTGTGGAAGGAAGCAACCAGGGGGGCTGCATTAGTGGGAATCCCCTATGAGGAAGATGGATGGGGGAATAAAAATGAAAATGGTCTTCCTAGTATAAATGAGATAGTGGACCAATGACATGAGATGTAGTAAAAATAATATGTCAATTTGCACACAAACCATTGGAGAGTTTGGGGAACCAACTAGTAAAATGATGAGAAGAAGCATAAGGCTATGTCTAGGATGTAGAATATGTATACTCTTAATCCTAATGAGGAAATAGTAGAATGGGTTTCAAATGCAATGGGAAATTATCCGTGGGACATTTTCAGGTAAGATCATGGAAATCAGTACAAACATGAATGGTGCCTTGTTTTTTTTGTAGGGATAGGATTGGATACATAGGATGTGTATCTAATTGGATATATAAACCCATCCTTGTTGAGTTTGTTGAATTGTACCTAAATGGTTGAAGCCTTGGTGGGATGGATAGGCCTATGTTCTATGATGGATAGCGGATGCATCTATCCATGCTCTAGATGCGATGCTCAACAACGCTAGGATCAAGTCCAAGAATTTTTTAATAAGACCATGAAAAATGTTTGTAAACTCTTGGAAAATGGATTTATAGGTAGCAACCTCTTTAGGGGAATACAAAGCTCCAATGATGTTTTTGGTAGTTCCAAGGGTATAAGAAACATATTAATCCATATCTTGGGAGGCTTCTAGTCTAAGTTCATATGTATAAGTCATAAAGCCATATTTTTATTAAATGTAAAAGGGAACATGATGGAAATGTAATTTATGAAGTCAATATTAATCGAAGTTGAATTTTTCAATAATATTGTTGATTAATTAGGTTGTTTGTCATTGATGTCAACCCTTGAAGCAAGTTTAGTAGCCCCAACAGTATGATTAAGGGACCTCAGTTTGATTGATGTATAATGGTGTGAAGTTTAATATATTTACAGGTAAGACTATTCTAGATGGATAGTACATGTCATGTCATTTTCGGTTATATGTGGAACATCACATAACTCCTCATGATTAGAGATTTATGGCCTGGTGAAGTGGAGAACCCTCATGAGTTATCTAGAAGGCCAAAGAAGTCAAATTAATTCTAGAATCTCTTAGAACGAGTTGACTAGTCAAGTGGGTGAAACTAGGAGTTAGTCACGAGTTAAGTTGTTGCAATAAGAAAATAATTAAAAATCATTTAGTTGCAACTAGAAGTGGAGAATTTACTATTTGTAGCAAAGTGAGTTAGAAGTGGACAAGTGGTTAGAAGTGGGTTATCCCTAAAAGAAGGAAAGTGGGTTAATTTAGTTAGAAGGTAACCCCTTGAGGAAGCTACATGGAAGTATAAATAAGAGAGAAAGGATCTCCCATTAGCACCTATTGAATATCATTGAATATTTATTTTGTGAAAGTTTATTTGGGCAAGTATTATTAATAGAGAAAAGTGCAGCAAAAAAATTGTGGCAGGAAAAGTGCGGCAGAAAAACTATGGCAGGAAAAGTGCGGCAGAAAAAGTGTGGCAGAAAAATCATGGTAGGAAAAGTGTGGCACAAAAATCACGGAAGAAAAAATGCGGTAGAAAAAGTGTGGCAAAAAAACCACGACAGAAAAAGTGCGATAGAAAAATCGCCACAGAAAAATTGTGGCAGCAAAACTGCGGTAGTAGAACGCTAGAAGAAGAAAAGAGGTATGGTTTGTTGGATTACTAAGAGGGGGGGTGAATCAGTAATATACAAATTTAATCATTTTTTTAACATGAAATGAAAATGTTATATAAATGTAGCATTATCATCCAATAGTTGCAGAGTAAATAAACAATGAACAAATGAGCAATCACACACATACACAGTACACCAGTGTTTTATGTGAAAACCCAAAGTGGGAGAAAACCACAGAATGCTTTTTCTTATATGTATTTAAGAATTACATTCATTGGAAGCACCAACTTCCTTTGTTTTCCAACTGTAATTGGAAGGAGGCCCCAACCCCTTAGTTTCTCAGGCTACAACCTTAGGGAAACTCTAACTCCCCAATTCTATGGCTACAACTAGAAGGAGGCTACAACCCCCTATGTTCTCCAGCTACAACCCTCTATGTTCTCCGGCTACAACCCTCTATGTTCTCCGACTACAACCAGAAGGTGGCTACAACCACCTGTCCTTGCCCCATCCAACCACCCTGAAATATAAGTACAATGATGGAACCACTGTCACACTATCATTGTGAGATATACTATTGTAAACCGGTACCAATCAACCTGCACCAAACAACATGTACCAATAACTTGAACCATGCATCATCCTATACCTCAACTTGTAATCAACCTTTACCATAAACAAGTGCATCAACCATGTAGCAACATGTACCAAAAAACCTGTAATCAACTTGTACCATAAGCAAGTGCATCAACCATGCACCAACTGTACCTCAACCTGTACCATGAACAAGTGCATCAACCATGCACCAACTTGTACCTCAACCTGTACCATGAACAAGTGCATCAACCATGCACCAAACCTGTACGAATAACCTATCACAACAACCTGTCCAAACATCCTATCACAACAACCTATCTCATCAATCTTATCAATCAAATCAGATATACTCACCAAGGTCAATCACCAAGACAAATCTCAAACATGTGCATCAACCAATTATAACATAACAACTCTTAATCATCACCAAGATCAATATGTGATTCTAATAATATACCGATACAAGTATGTTACATCATTCATAAACCATGTCTCAAAAATACTGCTAAGAAGTGCCTCCAACCATGTACCAAGTATGTACCAATCATGTATCAACTATGACTCATCAAGATGTACCAACATCATCAACTATACTCCTCATGTATGTGCCAACTCATCAACTACTTGTCTCAACCATGTACCCAACATGTACCTCAACCAAAAGCCCTCATCAATTTCATCATCCAAATCTGATTTGTATCTCTATAATAGACCTGGTGTATATGATCACATACCTGCAAACCTTCCTTAACTTTAACAACAAGAGACTAGCATTTTCATCAAACTTTACTTTAGTCTCACATGGCTAGTTTTGGATTAGTCAACAACCCTAACTTGAAATAAACATAACTATGTACCTGTAATGAATAAAGATATGAAAACAATACAAAATTTTCTTCGGCGTGTTTTTTGCAATTCCTCCAGGGGTCACTACTTGGAACCTCTCATAAAAGGATTTATAGAAAAAATGGCATACCTTGTTGAATTCTGGCTTATTCTAGAGAGTGAACTTGTAAAGCATGCCCCGCTTGGAATATTTGTTGTGTGGATCTGAAAATTGTACACAGACTACTACAGACTATACTCTAACCAAAACATTTGGTGTTACTGAATTTTGATCTGTTATGAAGAAGTTGTTACATGTTTTAAACTAGTTTCAGGACTAGCCACAAACTCTATTTTCCACAGAGTGTAACTCCCAAAATAGAAGGACCCAAATGATGAAATGTGTACCACAACTACTTGGATATGTTTCCTCAATGACCTCCCAATTTCACAGTCTGAATCATTCTAGAAAAAAAGTTATTGCGAAATGGTGAGATGACCTGTAAATAACATACCTTAGAAGGCATCATCAAAAGAATTTATCCTCCCTTGAATTTCAGCCTTCTTTACTTCACCTTCCCTCTGACATTCGACTTAGATATCCTTTAGTTACCTCAGTCACTGTTCGACAACATATGTATTCCAATAGAGGACGAACACCTTCAGTAACCACTCACATAACCAGATCAAAGATCAACACACCAATGTTTTCACATGCTAAAACCCCTATGAGGAAACATCCACGACCCCAGCCAACGCGGCCACTTGGATCAGTTTATTGATGCAAAGAAAAATATTATAGAGAGATTTTACAAGAGAGTTTCTCACAATCGATCATCGACAAATGAACCTCCATGCTCTTTAAACAAAGATCATGGACCAATCAGGTGTTAATCCATGGATCAATGGTCGTTAAGATTGAGGAGAGTACGAACCGTTGGATCACTCTATGTCGGGAACATATCGTGATTGTCAGATTTCCTAACTACAAATGCATAATAATGCATACTAAAGAAACACACTTTTACCGAACGACATATTAGACCAAGTAGTTCTTAAATAACTCCTAAGTGTCTAAACATCCTAACACCCCCCCTTAAGAACAACTTGGGATAAGATTTAAGGATTTACAATACTGACACAATAGAAGAAGGAAGGAGGCATTAGAGCCTATCCCCCATTAATGACAACTTCCTAAACTCCTAACATAGATCGAAGTTTGGAAAACTTCGCTTTTGTAAGAGACTTTGTGAAAATGTCTGCAATTTGATCTCCTGTAGGGAAAAACAACACTTCAATAACTTGATCATGAATTAGCTTTCTGATGAAGTGCATGTGTAGCTCGATGTGTTTTCTACAATGATTTTGAACTGGGTCTTTGGCAAGCTTGATGGCACTTTGATTTTCACACCAAAGGCTGTTCGGATGCTGGTGTTGGAATCCAAACTCTGAAAGGATCTGTCGAAGCCACAGGGCTTCTTGACTTGCATTTACACTGCTCGGTATTCAACTTCTGCTGAAGAAAGTGCAATAGCCTATTGTTTCTTACAAGCCCAAGTGACAGGTCCCAAACCAAGGTTGAAAACATAACCTGCAGTAGACTTATGATCATCAGGGTTGTCGGCCCAATATGAATTAATGAAACCAACCAATAAAGGAGTCCCCCCTGAACTGTAATGTATCCCGAACTGAACTTTACCACGAACATAGCGAAGTATCCTTTTAGCTTCTTTCCAATGGCTTTCATGGGGTGTTTTCATATACCGGGCAACAAGACCAACAACAAAGGAAAGGTCAGGATGAGTATGAGTCAAGTATAAGAGGCTGCCAACTAACTAATGGTATAGGGTTGTTGTTGTTGTTGTGGAAAATGGCCTTGGAGAGAGTGCTAAAAAAAAACTCTTTTCACACAAGAAAAAACTTTCGCTTCTCGATGACAACAAGGGTTAGATCTTAGTTAGCTTACCCAAAAGATGCACCTTTTCCTATTTGCTTATGATTTTCCAAGATCGCATAGGGCGCGGGGCAAAGAGCATACACAAATCTAAAAGAGTAGCAACCCATAAACAAAAAAAATACAAACCAAAATAAAACTTTGCATAAATTTAAAAAATGCATATTTAGGGTTTATACCTTCGGATCTAATTGTAATGGTCGTATCATGGGAAAACGGAAACCTTTTCGAGTGAAACGAAAAGTGTTCCTGAATGAAACGAGTTCTTCGGACGCAATGAAGCAGTCCTCTCAGCCTAGAAATGTACAAAAATACCATAAAATGGAGATGAGGAAACTCAACTTCACGATCTCGATCTACAATAGGAGCAGGTCTTCAAACAAGCTCTAATACCATGCTCAACAACACAGGTATTCCAACAGAGGATGAACACCTTCAATAACCACTCACATAACCAGATCAAAGATCAACACACCGATGTTTTCATGTGGTAAAAACCCTACGGGGAAACATCCACGGCCGCAGCCAACGCAACCACTTGAAGCAGTTTATTAATGCAAAGAAAAAGATTACAGAGAGATTTTATAAGAGAGTTTCTCATAATCGATCATCAGAAAATGACCCTCCATGCTCTTTAAATAGAGACAATGGACTAATGGGGTGTTAAGCCATGGATCAATGGTCGTTAAGATCGAGGAGAGTATGAACCGTCGTATCACTCTATGTCGGGAACATATCGTGACCGTTAGATTTCCTAACTACAAATGCATACTAATGCATACTAAAGAAACACACTAAGAAACACACTTTTACCTAACGACATATTAGACCAAGTAGATCTTAACTAACTC
>JASDQU010882463.1:68630-84773 GCA_032191745.1 Picea mariana | reverse complement strand
CCTCTTTCCCCTAGGGTTTTGATTCTAGGGCCCTGCCTTTGCAGCACCTTAGAACCCTTCCTTCTAGTCTTTAAGTCTTCATCCTTTCAAGACCTTGTGCCCTTATCTTGTTTGACTCCATATACCCTAAGGCACTGATATCTAACCTCCAACGTTGAAGTCTTAGTGTACAAAATCACTCTCAAACTATTAATTTTGAAACCCTAACTAACAAACTAACCTAATTAGGGTTGATGTCATAGTTGGTTATCTCATCTTGACGCAACAAAATTTGAATAGAAGCAATTGAATGATGATTTGATGCATTTATTGAGCAAATTATTGATTGGATACATTGTTAGCTTAGTCATCTTGACAGATATTGATGAATTGATGCTCTTTCATAGTTAATTGACAAAACGTTGACTTCATTTGTATCTATTGCTTTACATTGCTTGTCAAATAATAGCAGATAGTTATTGAAGTACTAACCCTTTGAGTTATAGCCTACATATATATATTGTGTTGTTGTTGTCTTGTTCCGGGCAAGTGTTTTCAATTGGGAATACACTTCATTATTGGTTGTTTAGCCGGACTATCTGATTTAGGTGGTAACCTATGAGGAGGAAACTTTGACCTTGCTTTATACCTTAGCCTCTTCAAAACCCCAGGTTGTCGGGGACGTCTCCCCTGGGCTAACCTCCCTAAACAGAAAGAACCTCCCCATTGAGGTGACATTGGGTGGGGAAGGTTCCTGTTACGCCAGTTTGACCTCTATCCTTTATCCTTTGACCTAAAACTACAAACTGCGCGATAACAGGACCTTAAGGTTGTGTATTGATTTCAAATATTTGAATAAGGTCACTATAAAGAACAAATATCATTTTCCAAGGATTGATGATTTATTTGATGTGCTAAAAGGTGCAAGAATCGTTTCCAAGATTGACTTGAGATCAAGCTATCATCAAGTGATGATAAAGGAAGAAGATATCAACAAAAAAACTTTCAGAAAAAGGTACATGCATTATAAATTCACGATAGTGCTATTTGGAATATCAAATGTCCCAACTATTTTTATGTTTCTAATGAATGGAGTGTTCAAGGAATACCTGGACAAGTTTGCAATTTTTTTCTTAGATGATATTCTCATCTAATCTAAGTTAGAAGAGGAACATGAGAAACATTTAAGAATGGTGTTGCAAGTTTTTAGAGAGCATAAATTGTACACCAAGTTAAGTAAGTACATCTTTTTATAAAAAACAAGATCCGCTACTTGGGGCATATTATTTCAGCAAATTGGATAACAATTGATCCCAAGAAAATAGAGGTCGTTAGCGGATGGTCAGTGCTAAGAAATGTGACATAGTTCAGATCATTTATGGGTCTCACGGGTTATTACTGAAGATTCATAAAAGGGTTTTGAAAGATTGCAAGCTCAATCACTTCTTTGCAAAAGAAGGGAGTGAGGTTTGAATGGACACCAAGATGTGAGGAGACTTTCCAGCAGTTGAAAAACATTTTGACAAGTGTGACCATATGAAAGATTGTAGATCCATATGAATAATTTATGGTGTGCACAGATGTATGCAACGAAGGGCTCGATGGAGACCTTAGTCAAAAAGATCATGTGGTATTTATTGAATCTAGAAAACTAAAGGAGCATGAGAGAAATTATGCTACTCGTGATCTAGAGTTGGCAACAATTGTACATGCATTAAAAACATGGAGACATTATCTCATGGGGAAGAGATTTGAGCTAAGAACATACCATTGTGGTTGAAACATTTATTTCGACAACCAACATTAAATGCTAGACAAACTAGGTGGCTGGAATTTCTAAGCGAATATGACTTCAAAATTAAACATATAAAGGGAAAATAATACTAGGTGGTTGATGCACTCAATAGAAGAGCTCATGAAGTGGATATTTTAGCCATTAGCATGTACATGACATATTTAAAGGATAAAATTCTCGAAGCAACAAATTCAGATCATCTTTATTTGCAAAAAAGGAAAACTTACAGCAAGACAATTTACAACAAAAATTTAAAAATTATGAATTAAAAGAGGATGGAATCCTCCTGTACAGAGGCAAGGTGTATGTGACAAATTCCATGGAGCTGAAAAATATAGTCTGGAGATAAATGCATAACGTGCCATATGTTGGGCACCCAGGATAACATAAATCAATTACCATTGTAAGGAGACAATACTTTTTGTCGGTAATGAAGAAAGAAGTGGCTAACTACATAGCCCGATGTCTAGAGTGCCAAAAGGTGAAAACAAAGCACACACATCTAGCGGGGCTATTGCAGCCATTTCACATTCGAGAATGGAAGTGGGAAGTGGTTACAGTAGATTTTATTACAAAGATGCCTAGAATAGTGAAACAACATGATTCCATCATGGTGGTGGTGGAAAAATTGACCAAGGTAGCGCATTTTATTTATGTGAAGACAACACAAAAGGAAACAAACATTGCAAGGATTTACATGAAGGAAGTTTTCAGGCTACATGGAATGCCTAAGGAAATAGTTTTAGAAAGAGATTCCAAGTTTACATCGAAATTTTGGCAAGGTTTGTTCAAATTATTTGGGACAAATCCGAATCTTAGTACAATGTATCACCTAGAGTCAGATGGGAAAACAGAGAGGACCAATAGGATGAATGAAGACATGCTCAGAATGTATGTGATGGATCAACCATAAAAATAGGAAGTATATATCCACTTAGTGGAGTTTTCTTATAATAATGGGTATCAAGACTCATTAAAAATGAGTCCATTTGAAGCTTTGAATGGCAAGAAGTGTAACACACCAGTGAGTTGGGATAACCCAGCAGACAAACCCATCATTGGGACAGATTTATTAAATGAAATGGAAGAGCAAATGACAAGGATTAGGAAGAATTTAAAGGCTACCCAAGATAGGCAGAAGATTTATGCAGACAAGAACAAAGCTTTTAGAGTTTTTAAAGTGGGGGAACATGTTTTCCTAAAAGTTAAAGCAAAAATAAGTTTGATAAGATTGGGTTGTTGCCCGAAGTTGGCAGCAAGATATTGTGGGCCTTTTGAAATATTAGAAAGATAGGGCCAGTTGCATACATGCTATCATTTTCTGAATCCATGAGAGTGCACAATGTATTTCATGTGTCAATATTAATGAAATGTGTGCTTGACCCAAACCACATAATTGATTAGAATGTGATCCAAGTGGAGAACGAAGGGGATTTCAGAGTGGAACTAGTACACATCTTGGATCGGAAATTCAAAGTGCTCCAGAAAAATCCATAGAGATAGTAAAGGTTCAATGGAACTGCTACAGTATTAAAGATGCAACATGGGAGCATGAAGAAACCATGCGGGAGGAAAACCCACAATTTTTTGCCAATTTTGAAGAAAATAAAAGCTGAAAATACAAGACTCCATTTTTGGGCAGCTAGTTATTGGAACCACATCTCTGAAATTCTTGGTCGCCTATGTTGATATCTTTGATAAAATAATGGTTCATCCCAATGGACTGAAGGCAGTGAAGGGGGCGCATTCCTTGGGTCAACAGGTTGAGAAGAAAGAGAGATTTTGGTTGGGACTGTTGTTGGAGGGTAAAAATTTTCTTTTATTTTCTAAGTATTGTGATGTAATTTTATATATGTATCTCAGCATAGTGCGGTGCATCGAGGACAATGTACAATTGCGGGGGAGGGGGAATGTAACATCCCCACTATAATCCTCAGTTAAATTAATGCATAATGTATATATAAGTGTGGCTATGGCGAAGCAATGTAAATGTGAAATGTATTTCCTGAATTGTAAATAAATATAATGTAATACCAACTATTGGGATATGGAAAGAGATGGGGTTTTATTAATCCATAAGAGAGGGGGAATGCTTAGAGAGTGTCCAAGAGGGGTCCAAAGGGAAATAATTATGAGTATTAATTCAAACCCACATTCCTGAATTTTATTATCATTTGGGGAATAACTTCTATTTTCTAGTTGAGTGTATGAGAGCCCAATCATTGAATATATATCATAGGGTGGGTGTGAGAATCATATCCCATAGTTATTGGAGAGCATGGGGATGAGGTACAATCAACATTGGGCAGAGTGAGCAATCAATTGTCTTGGGGAAAGAGAGGAAATTTGTATGGGTAGTAACAGACAGTTTTACACTTTCAATTTTTACATGAACATCAAGTGGAAAAGAGGAGAAAAGCGCTTGGGAGCTGGAATAACAAGGCTTTGCGAATTTTGGAGCATGTTGGAGTGTTTTGGAGATAGAAATTGAAGAGTCAGGTTGTCAAGCCTGAAGAGTGAACTCCTGAGTGAGTTTCACTGTATGAGCAAGTGTTTTTTGTTGGTAGTTTTTCCTAGCAGTGAGTTCCCTTAAGTTTCCGACTGAGAGGTTCCTAGCTACTTGTGCCAGAGAGACCCTGATAAATGAATGGGACGCCTGATGGACTGATAACAGTGAACGGGTACATTCCTTGGGTTGGGCAGGTCAAGAGGAACAGAGCTAGAGGAAATTCGAGATAGTTGTAGGAGAGAACCAGTGGGTTGTGTGATATTGAGTTGTGAGAGGCACCCTTATTTTGTGGATTCCTAGCCCCAAATTGAGGGTGACTTGTTGCTGAGATTTGGAACAACATGTCTAATATGGTTCAGTGGAATGTCCTTCCTCGGAAGCTGGTTGCACAAACTCTCTTTTAAAGATAAGTGTTTATTTATTTTGTTGAGTTATATATGAGTTCATGGCTGTGTAATTACTCTGTGAATGATAGTGGTTTATATGTTGTTATAGATATCTTATCAGTTTCATTCATCCTTGTTTAGAGTGTTGTAGATGCATTTAATTATGGGTATCAAAAATTAGTTGAATATGTGTTTAAATCATAGCTAGTAAGCTACATGAATTGATTAACAAAAGAAAATTTCATTTGTATGTGTATTTCCACGTAGTAATGCTCCCTCATTGGGGGACGTTACAAAATAGAAGGTAGGAATATAGATCAATATTTGACACCAATTTGGGAGTGCTCCTATGACAAAAATTGAAAAAGAGAGGCCAATCAAAGAGATTTTACAAATAGGAGAGGAGAGATATAGATAGACAAATAAATTACATGAGGGTGTAAGTGAATGTTAGAATAGGCATTGGGAAAAACATTGTGTATGAGAGTCATACCACAGGTTTTCCAACTCATATTGCAATAAACTTCCCCAAATACACATTCTATTATGTGAGCCATAACTTACAATTACGACACATCCCCAAAAGCTTGCAGTTCACTTGGTGCTTAGAAACTAGGAAGGGTTAAGAAAGGTTTAACCAAGTAGACCCTTATTTGAGAAACCCAAAATGGATTTTTATCACCAAGGACTTGAAATGAAGCATCCAAAGCAATAACGGGCCAACTTTAGGGTTTAGATCCCCAAACAAGTCTTTAGGAGTAAGCAAGTCCCCCAAATTAGTTTTTAAAATTATATAATAGGACCAAACTAGAAACCAAAGGCCAAAGACCAAGGGAGAGGAAATAGGGGACCCTACTTAAGAGCTGGACATCCTAGGAAGGTTGTGTATATAAACTAAGCCTAAGGTAACTCAAGGGAGGGTCATCCAACACAAGAGTTTTCATAATGAAGGATGAGAGGGTAAATGAGACATTTTTGGGAGGGTCACACAAATACATGACACATACACAAATCACATTGTGACACCTCTAGTGGGGAGGTGCATGTGAGTACTAGCGTGTGAAATATGTTGATGTTTTTATGTTTTTCCAACAATTAAAGTATCATATTATTTTATTGTTATTTAATATGCAAAAGGATCACAACTGAAAAATAGATATCCACGGAACAATAACATATATCCTTAGGGAAACCCTCAAGGGGGAGAAAACCCTACAAAATTTCCTTAGTATAGATTCCTCCAACATGTACAATGTCATGCAATTCTCTTTCACGAAATCAAGACCAAAGAGACCCAGACACGAACCAAGAATAACCTCCTAGATAAGTGTGCACTACTCTCTTGTACTTATGTTCGATGAGTGATCTCAAAATGACTCGATATAACCTTTATTTATACTCTAAAAGACCTAAAAGACATGACTTATCAGTAAACCTTTTCACAATTACACTTAGGAATAACTTCTGAAATTACATAAAATCTCAACACCCCCTCTTAATGAGGAAAGTATTATATCCGGCACAGAATCTAACACTGTCTCCATCCACATGAGCTCATGACCATTGACTATTTGACACATGAATCTATACATCACAGGAAATCCATAGGGACTTCACAGCATGCATCCAGGGCCGGTGGGTAGCTCTCTAATAGCTACAACATGTCATCATGAGACTATCCAGGTTCTCGCAAAAAACTCAGATATCTTATGCATGACATCCAGTACCCTGATATAACATTTGTACCTCGTCTCTTCAACATGCATCCAGGGACTGTGGGTAGCTCTCCAATAGATAAAACATGTCATCATGACATCCACTACCCTGGGATAACATATGAAGCCATCACTCCCTCTGAAGAGGGACTACACCGAGCTTGTCCCTGAAGTACTCGAACTTCATCTTTGACAATGAATTTGTCAGCACATCTGCAACCTACTCATCAGTAGCCACATATTAGAGCCTCACTACTCCCTTCTACACCATATCCCTAATATAGTGATAATTGATTTTGATATGCTTCTACTTATCATGAAACATTGGGTTCTCTAAAAACTTTATACAACTCTGGTTGTTGCACAAGATACAGGTCACCTCCATCACAATATCGAATAATCCAGTCAACAACTTTTTAAGCCACACTGCTTCGTGACTTGTTGCACATGCTGCCATATACACTTCTTTAGCCTTACTAAGTGCTACACATGACTACTTCTTACTGATCCATGAAATCATACCAGATCCTAAAGTGAAACAACATCCTAATGTACTTTTCCGATTTGCAACGCTACCGACCCAATTTGAATCTAAATATCCAAGTAGACTAATATCACTGTCTGCAACATACTTGAGCCCATAATCCACTGTAATTGTAAGGTACCTCATCACATGTTTTATTGCAATCATGTGAACACGTCTGGAGTTAACCATGTGTTGAATCAGGGTGTTCACAAAAAAAAATATATCCGGTCGTGTATTTGTCAAATACATCAATGATCCAATCATCTGCCTATATAATGTAGCATCCACAACCTATGAAGTCATATCATCCAACAACTTCATATTTGATGCCATCGGTTTATAGTCCAACATCCCAAACCTCTTTAGGATCTCCACAACATATTTTCCCTGATTTAGGAAGATCTCATTCTTCCTCTGCCATACCTCTAGACCCAAAAAGTAGTGCATCAAACCTAGGTCTTTCATTTCTAACTCTGAAACATGTTTTCTCTTACACTCAATGATGCACTTCTCCACTCTTGTCAAGATCAGGTCATCCACATATAGTAGTAATATCATTGGTCCATCATCCTCAACCTGGAAGTAAAGGTTAGAATCTGCATTGCTCTTGGTAAATACCAAGCTCATCAGAAAACCATCAATCCGATCATAACATGCTCTCGGTTCCTGCTTCAATCCATATACTGCCTTCTTTAACCTACACACATGTGTATCCCTGTCATGTGTCTTGAATCCTTGTGGTTATTCCACGTAAACCTCTTCCTCTATTACCCCATTCAAAAATGTCGTCTTCATGTCCATCTAATGAACCTTCCATTTCATCACAGTAGTTATTGAAACAACAACACTTATTGAAGTATATCTTGCCACAGAAGAAAAAGTCTCCTTGTAGTCAATCCCTTCCTTCTGAGAAAATCCTCGTGCTACAAATCTAGCCTTCTATTTCTGAATGCTTCCATCTGCATCATGATTCGTCTTGAATATCCACTTGGAGCTCACAACAGATTTTTCCTTGGGTTTGGGAACCACATCCCAAACGTCATTCTTCACTATTGACTGGTATTCCTTGACCATGACATCCTTCCATTCTTTCTTTCCTGCAACTTATTCATAGCTGGTAGGCTCTACATCAATGATATCACACAATAATGCCACATAGCCATGATACCGTTCTGGTTTCTTGAATTTCCTATATGATCCATCATGGGCACCATATCTCTTTGCATCTCTCATGGCCTCTTGTGTCTAAGCTGGTCTTCTATTTTATGTAGGATTCTCCACAGGCCTTTGTGGTTTGGCCATATCCTGATCCTTGGGAATGGATTCCTCTGCTTCCACTTCTCTTGTCTCCGCAACTCTAGGAAATCCATTATCTTCATCATGATATTCCTCTCCACGACCCTAATTTGACTTGTGAAAAGCTACATCCTCATCGAATGTGACATCCATGTTAATCTCGATCTTCCAGTAACCATGAATGTATACTATGCAGGCCTTCGATGTGTCATTGTACCCAACAAATGTACCTTTCTTTCCAAATGGGTCCAACTTTGTTTTGTTGTCCTTGGGGACATGCACATATACAGGACAACCAAATATCCTCGGGTGGCTAACTTCTAGATTATCTCCTGAAAACATTTTCGCTGGTGTCTTGTTTTCAAGAACTCGATGGGGACTTCTGTTATGCACGTACATAGTTGTCATCGCAACTTCTGCCCATTAATACATAGGTAAATATTGATCATGGATCATGGCCTTCACTGCTTGCATAATTGTATGATTCTTTCTCTCTACCATTCCATTTTGCTGCGGATTAAAGGGAGTAGAGAGCTCCCTCTTAATCCCAACTTCTTTGTAGAAATATCAGAATTCATCTGAGGTGAATTCTCCTCCATTGTTTGATATCAACGTCTTTATCTTTCTTTCTGTTAGGTTTTCTACTATTGCCTTGAATTCCTTGAACTTACCAAATACTTCACCTTTTGACTTCAAGAAGTAAATCCAAGTTTTACGTGAGTAATCATCAATAAAAGATACATAATATATGTACCCGCTGAGCAATGATGATGACATCGGTCCACATACGCCCGAGTGTACAATATCCAAGACTCCTTTGGCTCTTCTATCACTGCTTGGAAAGGTGTTCTTCACATTCTTTCCTTGTGCACAACCTTTGCACACACCATATGGGTTCACTTGAGACTCTGGTAGTCTTGTTACCATCTTGCTCACAATTGCTAAAGCTTTGTAGTGTAGGTGGGAAAATCTCCTATGCCATAGCTCACTTGAATTCAAAGTGTCGAGGTGAATTCTCCTCCATTGTCTGATATCAAAGTCTTTATCTTTCTTTCTGTTAGGTTTTCTACTATTGCCTTGAATTCCTTGAACTTACCAAATACTTCACCTTTTGACTTCAAGAAGTAAATCCAAGTTTTACGTGAGTAATCATCAATAAAAGATACATAATATATGTACCCGCTGAGCAATGATGATGACATCGGTCCACATACGCCCGAGTGTACAATATCCAAGACTCCTTTGGCTCTTCTATCACTGCTTGGAAAGGGGTTCTTCACATTCTTTCCTTGTGCACAACCTTTGCACACGCCATATGGATTCACTTGAGACTCTGGTAGTCTTGTTACCATCTTGTTCACGATTGCTAAAGCTTTGTAGTGTAGGTGGGAAAATCTCCTATGCCATAGCTCACTTGAATTCAAAGTGTCGTGAATCAATGTTGAATCTGAGCATCCCTTTAATTTATACATTCCTCCTTCTTGGACACCGATAACAATTGCATCATCAAACGTGTTTCCTTTTGGCCACATGAGAAATTCTCCATCTACAAATGCAACCCTGAAACCCTTCTCATCGAAAGCTGAAATCAAGAGAAGTTTCTTCTTCAAACCTGGTACATAAATCATGTCCTTCATCCTCATTTCCTTCTCAGACTCTAGTTTTTAGGAGGCCTCTCCTACTCCTTTGATCGAATACTGATAATCATCACCCAACTTCACATTTTGAGGTGAGTATTTATGAATTAAGTTTGACAGAGAGCCTTTATACCCTGTCATGTGATTAGAAGCACCACTATCCACTAACCAAGTATCATTTCCAGGGGTGAATGTTCATGTGAGAGATGATATTAGGACATAGTCATCATCACTTGAATCATCTTCTCTTGCAATTTTCTTCGGTGGTTCATCATATTCAATGGCATGAGCATGATGCCTCTTTCCATTTTCCTTTTCTTTTAGTTTAAGGATAAGGGGACAAAATTTTGCAGCGTGTCCCAACTATTCACAACATAAACACATCACAGAATAGTCTCTTCGATTCTTCTTCAACTTTTGAGGTTTCTTTTGGGATGAAGGTTCCTTCTTACTCTTTCCTCTCCTTGTATGAGCAACTAAAGCTTGATCATCATCCCTCAATTTATCTTCTCTTGCTACCAGCCTTTCTTCCTCTTGAGTGAAATCTTCCCATAATTTTCTAAACTTGATTATCTTCCTCCTTGAGAATATTCCTTGAATGAATGAATCCCATGACCTTGGGATACCATTAAAGNTCCTCAATTTATCTTCTCTTGCTACCAGCCTTTCTTCCTCTTGAGTGAAATCTTCCCATAATTTTCTAAACTTGATTATCTTCCTCCTTGAGAATATTCCTTGAATGAATGAATCCCATGACCTTGGGATACCATTAAAGGTGGTCATCACCATTTCTACTTCGTCAATAGTGCCTCCAATAGCTTCAATCTGTTCCTTGATCTGGTTCACTCTCGAGAAGTAAGAGTGAATGGACTTTGAATCTTTAAGCTTCACATTCTTCATCTGGGTCTTCAATGTCATCCTTATGTTGATGTTTTTTCCTTCAAATAGCCGATTCAATCCATCCATCATCTTGTTTGGATATTTTAATGGAGAAACGTGATGGATCATATTATCCTTGATTGAGTCTGCAATAATCCTCTTAGCCATGGCTTGGTTCTTTTTATGATTTGCCTTGGCCTCATCTTCCTATGGTTTTGGAACTTCCTTCTCAACAAATCTTTCTAAATCATGTTCTTCTAGAAGGAGGCCTACTCTATACTTCCATGCTCTGAATTTTTCTGCTCCTTCTAGCTTCTCATCAATTTTGGTTTCGGTAGTCATCCTGCCTGGGAAGGTGAAGTTAGTTTGCCAAAATAATTCCAAAAATTTGCGGAAAATATTCTTTTTCAGGCCTGCTCCGATACCATGTTGATGTTTTTATGTTTTTCCAACAGTTAAAGTATTGTATTATTTTATTATTATTTAATATGCAAAAGGATCACAACTGAAAGATAGATATCCACAGAACAATAAGATATATCCTCAGGGAAACCCTCAAGGGGGAGAAAACCCTGCAAACTTTCCTCATTATAGATTCCTCCAACATGTACAATGTCATACAATGCTCTTTCACAAAATCAAGACCAAAGAGGCCCATACACAAACCAAGAATAGCCTCCTTGATAAGTGTGCACTACTCTCTTGTACTTATGTTCGATGAGTGATCTCAAAACGACTTGATATAACCTCCAATATACTCTAAAAGACCTAAAAGACATGACTTATCAATAAACCCTTTCATAATTACACTTAGGAATAACTTCTGAAAGTACATAAAATCTCAACAAAATCCATACATTACAAGTTCTAGAACAAAAAAAAAAAAGCAAGTAGGAGACAAGAAGCTCACTCTTAAATTGATGTTATAGTCTATTTTGAAAGGCATGGATCCCATTGATCAAGGGAAATTTCCAGTTCCCAGTGAGATAAAACAGGTTTGACCACAAGAAAAGTAGATGAAGAGGACAAAGACATCCTTAAAACATATAACAATAGAAAGAAATAAGGATATGATCCATAAGATCCTTGCATAGTATGAAACATGATACACATGGGAAAACTACAATGAAAATAGGGAAATATACCACTAGAGAGTAGTAACAAAGGTCTAAGCTTGATACTAGTAGAAAAACTTCATGGGATTATGCGAAGGGAATTGTGAAAGAAATTGAATAAATTGGCAATCCCAAAGGCATGAGTTTTGGACTAAACAGAGGAGTTAAAGATCTATTTGAAACTTCTTGGTTGAAAACTTTCCTTAGTGAAAGAACTCAAGCATTGGATGATGATCTAGTAATTGTGTTATAAACTTTCTCTTTTAATAAACAAAGAAAGGTAGTGAATAAACATGTACATACATGAAATGTGATAGATGATGAATCATGTAATTGTTATAAAAACTATCAAATCCATAGTTTTCAATGTGAAATAAATGCATTTGATAACCACAACAACTACATGGGTGGGCACAACATAGGAAACCGGATATAAATATATGCAAATGATGGAAAAATTTAAACAAAAACAAGAAGATAGCCAACCTAGGAAACTAGGTTGAATATTAAGCAATGACCAACCATAATCTAAATGAATTCACCTCTGCTCTTGACAAGGAAACTAGGTTGAATATTAAGAAATGACCAACCATAATCTAAATGAATTCGCCTATTCTCTTGACAACTCTATAGGGAAGCTTTGCCTCTCTAATTCAATTTATTTTAGGGTATTTTTAAGTTGAAAGATATTTATGAAGAAGTTTTAATTCTTTCAAAACAGTGGAATTGGAGACTTGTATACATGGCCAAGAAATTACAAGGTTTATATAGTATTATTTTATGGAAAATATAATTTAGGTTAATCCTTGCAAACATATGCATTGTGGTGCCCGGGGACATAGATCTACTTAGGGACAATATGCAACACATCAAGGACAACATACAAGAGCCAAAGATCATGCCAAGAAATTGCTTCAAGACATTGTGAATTAATGATAAACTCTCAAGACATTAGTAAACATTGTGGGTTACAAAGTCTTAAAATGGAGATAAATTTGTCCCACTCTTAGAATTGGTTAGCCATATGAAAATATCATTAGAAGATGGAAAAGAAACGTTGCAAAGTTTACAAAGCATCAATGAAAAATCAATCAAATGTTATATTGAATATATGTGGCTTGAAAACCTCTCCTACTGAATTTTACCTGAAGAAATACATGAGTTGGTGATGTGATTTGGCATCACATTTATATGATCAAATATGTAGATAAAAACATGTAAAACATGTTTTTCCATAGGGAATTTGAATTGCAATCCATAGTTTCCAATGTGAAAGAAATGCATTTGATAACCACAACAACTACATGAGTGGGCACAACACAAACAACTAGATATAAAATTTTGCAAATGAAGGAAGAAATTAAACAAAAATGACCAATTGGAAAACTAGGTTGAATACTATGAAATGACCAAATATAATCTAAATGAATTCACCTATGCTCTTAATTGCTTTGCAAGGAACGTTTGCCTCTCTAGGTCAATTTATTTCAAGGTATTTTTAAGTTGAAAGATATTTTTGAAGAAGTTTTAGTTCTTTTGAAACAATGGAATTGGAAACATGTCGACATAGTCATGGAATTACAAGGTTTAGATGGTAGTATATTATGAGAAATATAATTTAGGCTTCTTCTTTCAAATATTCACACTATGGTGCCTGGAAACATAGATCAACTTCATGCCAATGTTTAACATGTCAAGGAAAACATACAAGGAGCCGAAGATCATTCCAAGAAATTGCTTCAGAACATCGATGAACTAATCATAAACTCTCAAGACATTAGTAAACAATGTGGCTTACACTATTTAAAGATGTAGATAACTTTGTCCCACTCTTGGAATTGGTTAGTTGGTTAAAATTTTCATTAGAAGATGGAAAAACTTGCAAAGTTTATAAAGCACCAACGAGAATTGAATCAAATGTTGCTATGACCCAAGGGGGACATATATAAAGTTAAATTTATATGATATGACCCCAAGGGGGGGCATACATGGGGCTAAATGTACATGTAATGTGTAAATATATATGTAATAAAGCCGACCTAATAGTAAATGAGCATCATGTGTAGGTTTGAATATGTATATATAGAGATCATGTATTCATTATTGAGGAGATGTGAATTGTGATGTATGCATGTATTTGGGTTATTTGGAGGAGGTTCTCTATCTTATGACCTAAGGTGGGCATATATAGGGTTAAATGTATATGATATGGCCCCAAGGGGAGTCATATATGGGGCTAAATGTACATGTAATATATAAATATATATGTAATAGGGCCGACCTAATAGTAAAGGGGCCTCATGTGTTGGTTTGAATAGGTATATATAAGAACCATGTATTCATTATTGAGGAGACATGAATTGTGATGTATGAATGTATTTGGGTTATTTGGAGGAGGTTCTCCTATTCTTTAAGCAGTTATTGTGTAACTGATCTATCTTGGAGTTGTGCTCCATGCTCACATTCTGTACATGTTGTGTACTTTTGTTCTATTATGATATTTAAGCATTTGGAACATTACAAATATTATATTGAAGATCCATGGCTTGGAGGCTTCTCCTACTTAATTTTACCTCAAGAAATGACCAAGCTAGTACTGTGTTTTGACATCACATTTATATAATCAAATATGTAGATAAAAATATGGTTTTCCCTAGGGCATTTGAATTACAATCCACTTTTCTAAGGTTGAATAGTTTCTTATAACTCCCCTCTTCAATCTTGTATAAATATACGATAGTAGAGTTAAGAGAAGGGAAATTTCTTTTAGAGATTTAGACAAGACATTGTTGTAATGTTTCTCCAAGAATAGGGACATTTTTTCGGATATTTAGAGTAGATAAAAATATGGTTTTCCCTACGGCATTTGAATTACAATCCACTTTTCTAAGATTTGAAGAATATGTAAAAGTGGGGGGGGGGAGTTGAATAGTTTCTTATAACTCCCCTCTTCAATCTATTATAAATATATGATAGTAGAGTTAAGAGAAGGGAAATTTCTTTTAGAGATTTAGACAAGACATTATTGTAATGTTTCTCCAAGAATAAGGACATTTTTTTGGATATTGAGAGAATACACGGTTCTTTGTGAAAGATCAAAATAAAATTGTAATAAATTTTGTAGATAAGTGTTTTACTTGCTCCTTCATTTGCTTTAATTCTTTATCATTGAATTATATATATAGAAAATTCAAGTTATTTTGCATTCATTTATAATGTATTATGGGAAAAATTCAAATTATTATACTTTTTAAAAATATTTATATTTGTTTGAAAATGTTAGAAATATCTTTATCTTCTTGACCCATTAAAGTTTATTTCATTACCTCTTTATTATTAAATTACTCTTTCTCTTTATTTTTACATTTACATATTCATAATACTAAACCATAAAATTTGAATAAATCCTAAAATACATCCAATAACTAGTACCCTAAATTGGAGAATTTGCCAAATAAAAATGGAAAACCAATTTTATGGGTTTTAGTTTGACAAATCCCTTGATGTTAACTTGGAAGAAAATCTCAACTAAAAAGTTTCTCTTTAAGTTTCTAGAAAGGCTTCATCGTTGAAGGATTGTCTATTTTGTGTATTTTTATCCCTTATAGAAGCAGAGGTCTTCCCGCCGCTTTTTTGTTCACCCATATCTGTCAAATGCGTTCGATGACCATCGAGATGGTCATGGTCGTCCATTCCAATGGCCATGGCCCTAAGCTCCCTCGGTAATAAATCGATCGCAAGAGTGGCTCCGTTCTAAGGATGGGCCTGCGACTTCCCTTGCCTCGTTTCTCCCTTTATCTTTCCATGTAAAACCGTGGACACCGTTGCTGTTTGGGTTAAATTCGAGGTCTGTTAATGGCGGATATGCTTGCAAATTAAGCCCAGAAATGGCTCGAAGAGTGAATTTGAACGATTTAGCACTTATAATGGCGATAAAACCCTCGGCATTTAGGGTATTTGGAGACAAATGTAGGGATTTTTATGTCGATTGGAAATTCTGCGAGTAGCGGAGGTATCGATGCGAATTAATTGACAGAAGCGGACTGAGCGATGGAGGTATCGTGCTCTCTGACCGCCGATATTTTCAAAGAGCTTTGCCTTATATTTCGTGTTTGGCGTGCAAATCGTGACGAAACCCTCGCATCGAACTGGGTCGCTTGGCCTGCCACGACAGTCTCGAGTGACAGGATCGATCCAAATCTTGAGTGCTTTTTAGCTGGTCTTGAAAAAAAAAGGGTAGTTGGCTCTGTGGAAAAATAAGCCGCCTGGAAAATCTTACTTGGCTCGGTGAAAAAGTAGTTGGCTC
>JASDQU010882463.1:53465-68552 GCA_032191745.1 Picea mariana | reverse complement strand
TAACCAAAACCCATGAATACAAGCTTGCTAAGTCACCCCATCAATCACCCCAACAATGGTCAAGTGGATTAGTGTAAGATCCAAGCAATCATCAGAAATGAAAGGAACCTAATGCATATATAAGAAAGTTATAACGATCAAACATGACACATACCATGATACCTCGGACCAATTACCTCATGGAGCAAGAGTCCTCTCCGACGCAAATCCAAGCCGGTGGTGATGGAAGTTGTTGTTGTTGGCAAGACAAATCTGGCGAAGAAGAAGAGATATGGGCCCTCCAGGGCCATGCTTAGGTCAATCCTGCTCTCGGTACTCCATGTCTAGGACCTGTGGGCCTCAAGACATGATCTCCTAGTTATCCCTAGATATTGGGGATAACAAGTCCAAAGGAAAATAATTATAGGTATTGATTCAAACCCACATTCCTGAATTTTATTATCATTTAGGGAATAACTTCTATTTTCTGGTTGAGTGTATGAGAGCCCAATCATTGAATATATATCATAGGGTGGGTGTGAGAATCATATCCCATAGTCATTGGAGAGCATGGGGATGAGGTACAATCAACATTGGGCAAAGTGAGCAATCAACTGTCTTGGGGAAAGAGAGGAAATTTGTATGGGTAGTAACAGACAGTTTTACACTTTCAATTTTTACATGAACATCAAGTGGAAAAGAGGAGAAAGGTGCTTGGGAGCTGGAATAACAAGGATTTGCGAATTTTGGAGAATGTTGGAGTGTTTTGGAGCAAGAAATTGAAGAGTCGGGTTGTCAGGCCTGAAGAGTGAACTCCTGAGTGAGTTGCACTGTATGAGCAAGTGTTTTTTGTTGGTAGTTTTTCCTAGCAGTGAGTTCCCTTGAGTTCCCAACTGAGAGGTTCCTAGCTACTTGTGCTAGAGAGACCCTGATAAACGAATGGGACGCCTGATGGACTGATAACAGTGAAGGGGTACATTCCTTGGGTTGGGCAGGTCAAGAGGAAGAGAGCTGGAGGAAATTTGAGATAGTTGTAGGAGAGAACCAGTGGGTTGTGTGATATTGAGCTATGAGGGGACTGTGAGAGGCACCCTTCTTTTGTGGATTCCTGGCCCCAACTCGAGGGTGACTTGTTGTTGAGATTTGGAACAACATGTCTAATATGGTTCGGTGGAATGTCCTTCCCAAGGAGATGGTTGCACAAACTCTCTTTTAAAGATAAGGGTTTATTTATTTTGTTGAGTTATATATGAGTTCATGGCTGCACAATTACTCTGTGAATGATAATGGTTTATATGTTGTTATAGATATCTTATCAGTTTCATTCATACTTGTTTAGAGTGTTGTAGATGCATTTAATTATGGGTATCAAAAATTAGTTGAATATGTGTTTAAATCATAGCTAGTAAGCTACATGAATTGATTAACAAAAGAAAATTTCATTTGTATGTGTATTCCCACGTAGTAATGCTCCCTCGTTGGGGGGCGTTACAAAATAGGAGGTAGGAATATAGATCAATATTTGACACCAATTTGGGAGTGCTCCTATGACAAAAATTGAAAAAGAGAGGCCAATCAAAGAGATTTTACAAATAGGAGAGGAGAGATATAAATAGACAAATAAATTACATGAGAGTGTAAGTGAATGTTAGAATAGGCATTGGGAAAAACATTGCTTATGAGAGTCATACCACAGGTTTTCCAACTCATATTGCAATAAAATTCCCCAAATACACATTCTATTATGTGAGCCGTGACTTACAATTACGACACATCCCAAAAAGCTTGCAGTTCACTTGGTGCTTAGAAACTAGGAAGGGTTAAGAAAGGTTTAACCAAGTAGAACCTTATTTGAGCAACCCAAAATGAATTTTTATCACCAAGGACTTGAAATGAAGCATCCAAAGCAATAATGGGCCAACTTTAGGGCTCAGATCCCCAAACAAGTCTTTAGGAGTAAGCAAGTCCCCCAAATTAGTTTTTAAAATCATATAATAGGACCAAACTAGAAACCAAAGGCCAAAGACCAAGGGAGAGGAAATAGGGGACCCTACTTAAGAGTTGGACATCCTAGGAAGGTTGTGTATATAAGCTAAGCCTAAGGTAACTCAAGGGAGGGTGATCCAACACAAGAGTTTTCATAATGAAGGATGAGAGGGTAAATGAGACATTTTTGGGAGGGTCACACAAATACATGACACATACGCAAATCACATTGTGACACCTCTAGTGGGGAGGTGCATGTGAGTACTAGAGTGTGAAATATGTTGATGTTTTTATGTTTTTCCAACAATTAAAGTATTATATTATTTTATTGTTATTTAATATGCAAAAGGATCACAACTAAAAAATAGATATCCACGAAACAATAATATATATCCTTAGGGAAACCCTCAAGGGGGAGAAAACCCTGCAAAATTTCCTCAGTATAGATTCCTCCAACATGTAGAATGTCATGCAATGCTCTTTCACGAAATCAAGACCAAAGAGACCCAGCCACGAACCAAGAATAACCTCCTAGATAAGTGTGCACTACTCTCTTGTACTTATGTTCAATGAGTGATCTCAAATGACTAGATATAACCTTTATTTATACTCTAAAAGACCTAAAAGACATGACTTATCAGTAAACCTTTTCACAATTACACTTAGGAATAACTTCTGAAATTACATAAAATCTCAACACCCCCTCTTAATAAGGAAAGTATTCTATCCGGCACAGAATCTAACACTGTCTCCATCCACACGAGCTCATGAACATTGACTATTTGAGACATGAATCTATACATCACAGGAAATCCATAGGGACTTCACAGCATGCATCCAGGGCCAGTGGGTAGCTCTCTAATAGCTACAACATGTCATCATGAGACTATCCAGTTTCCCACAGAAAACGTAGATATCTTATGCATGACACCCAGTACCTTGATATAACATTTGTACCTCGTCTCTTTAACATGCATCCAGGGACTGTGGGTAGCTCTCAAATAGATACAACATGTCATCATGACATCCACTACCCTGCGATAACATATGAAGCCATCACTCCCTCTGAAGAGGGACTACACCGAGCTTGTCCCTGAAGTACCTGAACTTCATCTTTGACAACAAATTTGTCAACACATATACAACCTGCTCATTGGTAGCCACATATTGGAGCCTCACTGCTCCCTTCTACACCATATCCCTAATATAGTGATAATTGATTTTGATATGATTCTACTTATCATGAAACACCGGGTTCTCTAAAAAATTTATACAACTCTGGTTGTCGCACAAGATACAAGTCGCCTCCATCACAATATCGAATAATCCAGTCAACAATTTTTTAAGCCACACTGCTTTGTGACTTGTTGCACATGCTGCCATATACACTTCCTTAGCCATACTAAGTGCTACACATGATTGCTTCTTATTGATCCATGAAATCATACCAGATCCTAAAGTGAAACAACATCCTAATGTACTTTTCCGGTTTGCAACGCTACCGACCCAATTTGAATCTGAATATCCAAGTAGACTAATATCACTGTCTGCAACATACTTGAGCCCATAATCCACTGTAATTTTAAGGTACCTCATCACATGTTTTATTGCAATCATGTGAACACGTATGGAGTCAACCATGTACTGACTTAGGGTGTTCACAACAAAAAATACATCTGCTCGTGTATTTGTCAAATACATCAATGATCCAATCATCTACCTATATAATGTAGCATCCACAACCTATGAAGTCGTATCATCCAACCACTTCATATTTGATTCCATCGGTTTACAGTCCAACATCCCAAACCTCTTCAGGATCTCCACAACATATTTTCCCTGATTTAGGAAGATCTCATTCTTCCTCTACCATACCTCTAGACCCAAAAAGTAGTGCATCAAACCTAGGTCTTTCATTTCTAACTCTGAAACATGTTTTCTCTTACACTCAATGATGCGCTTCTCCACTCTTGTCAAGATCAAGTCATCCACATATAGTAGTAATATCATTGGTACATCATCCTCAACCTGGAAGTAAAGGTTAGAATCTGCATTGCTCTTGGTAAATACCAAGCTCATCAGAAAACCATCAATCCGATCATAACATGCTCTCGGTTCTTGCTTCAATCCATATAATGCCTTCTTTAACCTACACACATGTGTATCCCTGTCATGTGTCTTGAATCCTTGTGGTTGTTCCACGTAAACCTCTTCCTCTATTACCCCATTCAAAAATGTTGTCTTCACGTCCATCTAATGAACCTTCCATTTCATCACAGTAGCTATTGAAACAACAATACTTATTGAAGTATATCTTGCCACGGGAGAAAAAGTCTCATCGTAGTCAATTCCTTCCTTCTGAGAAAATCCTCATGCTACAAATCTAGCCTTCTATTTTCAAATGCTTCCATCTGCATCATGCTTCATCTTGAATATCCACTTGGATCTCACAACAGATTTTTCCTTAGGTCTAGGAACCACATCCCAAACAACATTCTTCACTATTGACTAGTATTCCTCGACCATGACATCCTTCCATTCTTTCTTTCCTGCAACTTATTCATAGATGGTAGGCTCTACATCAATGATATCACACAATAATGCCACATAGCCAGGATATAGTTTTGGTTTCTTGAATTTCCTATATGATCCATCATGGGCACCATATCTCTTTGCATCTCTCATGGCCTCTTGTGCCCAAGCTGGTCTTCTATTTTGTGTAGGATTCTCCACAGGCCTCTGTGGTTTGGCCATATCCTAATCCTTGGGAATGGATTCCTCTGCTTCCACTTCTCTTGTCTCTGCAACTCTAGGAAATCCATTATCTTCATCATGATATTCCTCTCCACGACCCTAATTTGACTTGTGAAAAGCTACATCCTCATCGAAGGTGACATCCATGTTAATCTCGATCTTCCGGTGACCATGAATGTATACTATGTAGACCTTCGATGTGTCACTGTACCCAACAAATGTACCTTTCTTTCCAGATGGGTCCAACTTTGTTCTGTTGTCCTTGGGGACATGCACATATACAGGACAACCAAATATCCTCAGGTTGCTGACTTCTGGATTATCTCCTGAAAACATTTCCGCTGGTGTCTTGTTTTCAAGAACTCGATGGGGAATTTTGTTCTGCACGTACATAGTTGTCATCACAACTTCTGCCCATAAATACATAGGTAAATATTGATCATGGATCATGGCCTTCACTACTTCCATAATTGTATGATTCTTTCTCTCTGCCACTCCATTTTGTTGCGGATTAATGGGAGTAGAGAGATCCCTCTTAATCCCAACTTCTTTGTAGAAACATCAAAATTCATCTGAGGTGAATTCTCCTCCATTGTCTGATATCAAAGTCTTTATCTTTCTTTCTGTTAGGTTTTCTACTATTGCCTTGAATTCCTTGAACTTACCAAATACTTCACCTTTTGACTTCAAGAAGTAAATCCAAGTTTTACGTGAGTAATCATCAATAAAAGATACATAATATATGTACCCGCTGAGCAATGATGATGACATCGGTCCACATACGCCCGAGTGTACAATATCCAAGACTCCTTTGGCTCTTCTATCACTGCTTGGAAAGGTGTTCTTCACATTCTTTCCTTGTGCACAACCTTTGCACACACCATATGGGTTCACTTGAGACTCTGGTAGTCTTGTTACCATCTTGCTCACAATTGCTAAAGCTTTGTAGTGTAGGTGGGAAAATCTCCTATGCCATAGCTCACTTGAATTCAAAGTGTCGTGAATCAATGCTGAATCTGAGCGTCCCTTTAATTTATACATTCCTCCTTCTTGGACACCGATAACAATTGCATCATTAAACGTATTTCCTTTTGGCCACATGAGAAATTCTCCATCTACAAACGCAACCCTGAAACCCTTCTCATCAAAAGCTGAAATCGAGAGAAGGTTCTTCTTCAAACCTGGTACATAAAGCACGCCCTTCATCCTCATTGCCTTCTCAGACTCTAGTTTTTAGGAGGCCTCTCCTACTCCTTTGATCAAATACTGATAATCATCACCCAACTTCACATTTTGAGGTGAGTATTTATGAATTAAGTTTGACAGAGAGCCTTTATACCATGTCATGTGATTACAAGCACCACTATCCACTAACCAAGTATCATTTCCAGGGGTGAATGTTCATGTGAGAGATGATATTAGGACATAGTCAGCATCACTTGAATCATCTTCTCTTGCAATTTTCTTCGGTGGTTCATCATATTCAACGACATGAGCATGATGCCTCTTTCCATTTTCTTTTTCTTTTAGTTTAAGAATAAGGGGACAAAATTTTGCAACGTGTCCCAACTATTCACAACATAAACACATCACATTTGAATAGTCTCTTCGATTCTTCTTCGACTTTTGAGGTTTCTTTTGGGATGAAGGTTCCTTCTTACTCTTTCCTCTCCTTGTATGAGCAACTAAAGCTTGATCATCATCCCTCAATTTATCTTCTCTTGCTACCAGCCTTGCTTCCTCTTGAGTGAAATCTTCCCATAATTTTCTAAATTTGATTATCTTCCTCCTTGAGAATATTCCTTGAATGAATGAGTCAAATGACCTTGGGATACCATTAAAGGTGGTCATCACCATTTCTGCTTCGTCAATAGTGCCTCCAATAGCTTCAATATGTTCCTTAATCTGGTTCACTCTCGAGAAGTAAGAGTGAATGGACTCTGAATCTTGAAGCTTCACATTCTTCATCTGGGTCTTCAATGTCATCCTTATGTTGATGTTTTTTCCTTCAAATAGTCGAGTCAATCCATCCATCATCTTCTTTGGATATTTTAACGGAGAAACATGATGGATCATATTATCCTTGATTGAGTCTGCAATAATCCTCTTAGCCATGGCTTGGTTCTTTTTATGCTTTGCCTTGGCCTCATCTTCCTATGGTTTTGGGACTTCCTCCTGAACAAATCTTTCTAAATCATGTTATTCTAGAAGGAGGCCTACTCTGTACTTCCATGCTCTGAATTTTTATGCTCCTTCCAGCTTCTCATCAATTTTGGTGTCGGTAGTCATCCTGCCTGAGAAGTTGAAGTTAGTTTGCCAAAACACTTCCAAAAATTTGCGGAAAATATTCTTTTTCAGGCCTGCTCTGATACCATGTTGATGTTTTTATGTTTTTCCAATAGTTAAAGTATTATATTATTTTATTATTATTTAATATGCAAAAGGATCACAACTGAAAGATAGATATCCACAGAACAATAAGATATATCCTCAGGGAAACCCTCAAGGGGGAGAAAACCTTGCAAACTTTCATCATTATAGACTCCTTCAACATGTACAATGTCATACAATGCTCTTTCACAAAATCAAGACCAAAGAGACCCATACACAAACCAAGAATAGCCTCCTAGATAAGTGTGCACTACTCTCTTGTACTTATGTTCGATGAGTGATCTCAAAACGACTCGATATAACCTCCAATATACTCTAAAAGACCTAAAAGACATGACTTATCAATAAACCCTTTCATAATTACACTTAGGAATAACTTCTGAAATTACATAAAATCTCAACAAAATCCATACATTACAAGTTCTAGAACAAAAAAAAAAAGCAAGTAGGAGACAAGAAAATCACTCTTAAATTGATGTTATAGTCTATTTTGAAAGGCATGGATCCCATTAATCAAGGGAAATTTCCAATTCCCAATGAGATAAAATAGGTTTGACCACAAGAAAAATAAATGAAGAGGACAAAGACATCCTTAAAACATATAACAACAGAAAGAAATAAGGATATGATCCATAAGATCCTTGCATAGTATGAAACATGATACACATGGGAAAACTACAATGAAAATAGGGAAATATACCACTAGAGAGTAGGAACAAAGGTCTAACCTTGATACTAGTGGAAAAACTTCATGGGATTATGCAAAGGGAATTGTGAAAGAAATTGAATAAATTGGCAATCCCAAAGGCATGAGTTTTGGACTAAACAGAGGAGTTAAAGATCTACTTGAAACTTCTTGGTTGAAAACTTTCTTTAGTGAAAGCACTCAAGCATTGGATGATGATCTAGTAATTGTGTTAGAAACTTTCTCTTTTAATAAACAAAGAAAGGTAGTGAATAAACATGTACATACATGAAATGTGATAGACGATGAATCATGTAATTGCTATAAAAACTATCAAATCCATAGTTTTCAATGTGAAATAAATGCATTTGATAACCACAACAACTACATGGGTGGGCACAACATAGGAAACCGGATATCAATATATGCAAATGATGGAAAAATTTAAACAAAAACAAGAAGATAGCCAACCTAAGAAACTAGGTTGAATATTAAGCAATGACCAACCATAATCTAAATGAATTCACCTCTGCTCTTGACAAGGAAACTAGGTTGAATATTAAGAAATGACCAACCATAATCTAAATGAATTCGCCTATTCTCTTGACAACTATGTAGGGAAGGTTTGCCTCTCTAATTCAATTTATTTTAGGGTATTATTAAGTTGAAAGATATTTATGAAGAAGTGTTAATTCTTTCAAAACAGTGGAATTGGAGACTTGTATACATGGCCAAGAAATTACAAGGTTTATATAGTATTATTTTATGGAAAATATAATTTAGGTTAATCCTTGCAAATATATGCATTGTGGTGCCCAGGGACATAGATCTACTTAGGGCCAATATGCAACACATCAAGGACAACATACAAGAGCCAAAGATCATGCCAAGAAATTGCTTCAAGACATTGTGAATTAATGATAAACTCTCAAGACATTAGTAAACATTGTGGGTTACAAAGTTTTAAAATGGAGATAAATTTGTGCCACTCTTAGAATTGGTTCGCCATATGAAAATATCATTAGAAGATGGAAAAGAAACATTGCAAAGTTTACAAAGCATCAATGAAAAATCAATCAAATGTTATATTGAATATATGTGGCTTGAAAACCTCTCCTACTAAATTTTACCTGAAGAAATACATGAGTTGGTGATGTGATTTGGCATCACATTTATATGATCAAATATGTAGATAAAAACATGTAAAACATGTTTTTCCTTAGGGAATTTGAATTGCAATCCATAGTTTCCAATGTGAAAGAAATGCATTTGATAACCACAACAACTACATGAGTGGGCACAACATAAACAACTGGATATAAAATTTTGCAAATGAAGGAAGTAATTAAACAAAAATGACCAATTGGAAAACTAGGTTGAATACTATGAAATGACCAAATATAATCTAAATGAATTCACCTATGCTCTTAATTGCTTTGCAAGGAACGTTTGCCTCTCTAGGTCAATTTATTTCAAGGTATTTTTAAGTTGAAAGATATTTTTGAAGAAGTTTTAGTTCTTTTGAAACAATGGAATTGGAAACCTGTAGACATAGTCAAGGAATTACAAGGTTTAGATGGTAGTATATTATGAGAAATATAATTTAGGCTTATTCTTGCAAATATTCACACTATGGTGCCTGGAAACATAGATCAACTTCATGCCAATGTTTAACATGTCAAGGACAACATACAAGGAGCCGAAGATCATTCCAAGAAATTGCTTCAGAACATCGATGAACTAATCGTAAACTCTCAAGACATTAGTAAACAATGTGGCTTACACTATTTAAACATGGAGATAACTTTGTCCCACTCTTGGAATTGGTTAGTTGGTTAAAATTTTCATTAGAAGATGGAAAAACTTGCAAAGTTTATAAAGCACCAACGAGAATTGAATCAAACGTTGCTATGACCCAAGGGGGACATATATAAAGTTAAATTTATATGATATGACCCCAAGGGGGGGCATATATGGGGCTAAATGTACATGTAATGTGTAAATATATATGTAATAAAGCTGACCTAATAGTAAATGAGCATCATGTGTAGGTTTGAATATGTATATATAGAGATCATGTATTCATTATGGAGGAGATGTGAATTATGGTGTATGCATGTATTTGTGTTATTTGGAGGAGGTTCTCTATCTTATGACCTAAGGTGGGCATATATAGGGTTACATGTATATGATATGGCCCCAAGGGGAGTCATATATGGGGCTAAATGTACATGTAATATATAAATATATATGTAATAGGGCCGACCTAATAGTAAAGGGGTCTCATGTGTTGGTTTGAATAGGTATATATAAGGATCATGTATTCATTATTGAGGAGACGTGAATTGTGATGTATGAATGTATTTGGGTTATTTGGAGGAGGTTCTCCTATTCTTTAAGTAGTTATTGTGTAACTTATCTATCTTGGAGTTGTGCTCCATGCTCACATTCTGTATATGTTGTGTACTTTTTCTATTATGATATTTAAGCATTTGGAACATTACAAATATTATATTGAAGATCCATGGCTTGGAGGCTTCTCCTACTTAATTTTACCTCAAGAAATGACCAAGCTAGTATTGTGTTTTGACATCACATTTATATAATCAAATATTTAGATAAAAATATGGTTTTCCCTAGGGCATTTGAATTACAATCCACTTTTCTAAGGTTCGAAGAATATGTAAACAATAAGAACAATAGGGGGGGGGGAGTTGAATAGTTTCTTATAACTCCCCTCTTCAATCTTGTATAAATATACGATAGTAGAGTTAAGAGAAGGGAAATTTCTTTTAGAGATTTAGACAAGACATTGTTGTAATGTTTCTCCAAGAATAGAGACATTTTTTCGGATATTTAGAGAATACACAGTGCTTTATGGAAGATCAAAATAAAATTGTAATGAATTTTGTAGATAATTGTTTTACTTGCTCCTTCATTTGCTTTAATTCTTTATCATTGAATTATATATATATATATATATATATGAATTCAATTTATTTTGCATTCATTTATAATGTATTATGGGAAAAATTCAAATTATTATACTTTTTAAAAATATTTATATTTGTTTGAAAATGTTAGAAATATCTTTATCTTCTTGACCCATTCAAGTTTATTTCATTACCTCTTTATTATTAAATTACTCTTTCTCTTTATTTTTACATTTACATATCCATAACTAAAATTTGAATAAATCCTAAAATACATCCAATAACTAGTACCTTAAATTGGAGAATTTGCCAAATAAAAATGGAAAACCAATTTTATGGGTTTTAGTTTGACAAATCCCTTGATGTTAACTTGCAAGAAAATCTCACCTAAAAAGTTTTTCATTAAGTTTCTAGAAAGGCTTCATCGTTGAAGGATCGTCTATTTTGTGTATTTTTATCCCTTATAGAAGCAGTGGTCTTCCCGCCGCTTTTTTGTTCACCCACATCTGCCAAATGCGTTCGATGACCATCGAGATGGTCATGGTCGTCCATTCCAATGGCCATGGCCCTAAGCTTCCTCGGTCATAAATCGGTCGCATGAGTGGCTCCGTTCTAAGGATGGGCCTGCAACTGCCCTTGCCTTGTTTCTCCCTTTATCTTTCCATGTAAAACTGTGGACACCGTTGCTGTTTGGGTTAAATTCGAGGATTGTTAATGGCGGATATGCTTGCAAATTAAGCCCAGAAATGGCTCGAAGAGTGAATTTGAACGATTTAGCACTTATAATGGTGATAAAACCCTCGGCATTTAGGGTATTTGGAGACAAATGTAGGGATTGTTATGTCGATTGGAAATTCTGCGAGTAGCGGAGGTGTCGATGCGAATTAATTGACAGAAGCGGACTGAGCGATGGAGGTATCGTGCTATCTGACCGCCGATATTTTCAAAGAGCTTTGCCTTATATTTCGTGTTTGGCGTGCAAATCGTGACGAAACCCTCGCATCGAACTGGGTCGCTTGGCCTGCCACGACAGTCTCGAGTGACAGGATCGACCCAAATCTTGAGTGCTTTTTAGCTGGTCTTGAAAAAAAAGGGTAGTTGGCTCTGTGGAAAAATAAGCCGCCTGGAAAACCGGTTCGAAGAGTGAATTTGAACGATTTAGCACTTATAATGGCGATAAAACCCTCGGCATTTAGGGTATTTGGAGACAAATGTAGGGATTTTTATGTCGATTGGAAATTCTGCGAGTAGTGGAGGTGTCGATGCGAATTAATTGACAGAAGCGGACTGAGCGATGGAGGTATCGTGCTCTCTGACCGCCGATATTTTCAAAGAGCTTTGCCTTATATTTCGTGTTTGGCGTGCAAATCGTGAYGAAACCCTCGCATCGAACTGGGTCGYTTGGCCTGCCACGACAGTCTCGAGTGACAGGATCGATCCAAATCTTGAGTGCTTTTTAGCTGGTCTTGAAAAAAAAAGGGTAGTTGGCTCTGTGGAAAAATAAGCCGCCTGGAAAATCTTACTTGGCTCGGTGAAAAAGTAGTTGGCTCTGTGGAAAAATAAGCCGCAGGTAAATCTTATTTATAAGAAAATTAATAATGATCGGTACCTTGCCGAATATCTCGGTTTGGTCTTGGCATCCAATCTGCAATAGCTGTCTCGGCTCCCCTGTATGCTGTTAGCTCTCCTTCAGTGCGGTCTGCATCTCAGAGACTTACAGTGATTTTTTCAGTTTTAGTTTGTGTGCTTGGTGTAGGGAGTTTGTATGCTTGGTATAGACAGAGATTAAGAAGTTATTTTATATCTTTTACTCTGAAACTTTGGCATGCAACTTCATCACTTATGAAACTCGCAAACCTCCTGTAGAGTTGAATTTCAAACCCTTAGATTATTTACCAGTGCTGGCCCAGATTCATGAAGAGATTGAGGCTTCTTCCAATGGAAAGTGATACCTCTATTTATTGCAATCAGAAGTTTTCAGGGTCCTTTGTGAATTGAAAAAATTGCTTCAACAAAGTCTCCAATCTCCCTCGAGACATGCAAGGCACCATAATAAGTTTTGGTATGCTTCCTTTGAAAACTTTTTGAAAGAGATTTACAATAATATAGATCGTAAACAATAGGAATGATATGTAGGAATTATGTCCAGCTAACATTTAGGGTTCCACATAACAAACTACAAACTCTCAAAACAAGAAGTGTGCATATTTACTACATGTAATTTGTTGGGAACATGACCTCTGTAGGTTCTGCTCCCATAACAACACTGCATATTTACTACATGCAACTAAAGTGGGTGAGGACCTCGTACATGTTGTCCCCCACCAAATATAATGTCATTTGTTGTTATGAAATGTTAGGATGTTATGATTACATGACATTTGTTGTTATGGAATGTTAAGATGTTATGATTGCATGACTGCCACCTAGATCATTCATTCTTATTAAATGTTAGTATGTTAGTGTTGCATGACCACAACCTAACCCACTACAAGCTCATATTCTTATAGGCTCTTTTTACTTACATTGTAGTTTGCCTCGAAATTTTGGGTGGATTTTTTTTTATGTAATTTTGGACAACTTTGGGTTGTGGTAAGGGGATTTAAAAAAAAGAAAAACTGTTATAAGTTATAATTTCAAATTGTAATTAGGGATAGTATTTAGTTTCATGTATGGGAGTAAGGTTATATAATATTAAAAAGAACATGGTCTCATTGGTGATCCAGAAAGATCTAAAGAACGTTCACAAAGGTCTATGAGGATTTAGAACGCTCACAGAGGTCCCAGGAGATCCATAAATGCTCAAAATTCGATCGTCCCAAATTATCTCTAAAACAACATCAATGCGTAGAGTTCATCATCAACTTTCCAACGACACAAACAACACCTCGAATGGAGCTAGAATGCAAGTAAAGCCCTTCAAGAAGAAGATAGATCATTTCTCAAGTCAAAGAAAAAGGAGGAATGATAAGAAGGGATCATGGTTCCAAGATGGGAATAAGACACTCTACTCTTATTATGGTAAGAGTGGGTATGGGTATCAGATCGAAAAATGTTGGACACTTGTATCCAAAGCAAAACAGTAGAGATGTAAAGACACTTGCAAGAAGATAAGCAACAACTCTAGATGAAGTTAATGGTCTTAATGAAAGGCTTGGGAAAGAATATTTCCTGATGGCTGGTCTTGACAAAATGATATATGAAGACATCGAAGAATGGTTCGTGGACAATGGCTCATCTCGCCACATGATTGGGATGCGATCAATATTCTTGACTTTCTCAGAGTCCGACACAGATTGTTATGTGGGATTTGGAACCAACACCAGACAAGCAATAAGAGGGTATGGATATGTAAGATTCAAGCTCGAGTCGAGAGAATTTCTGGGAATGGAACATATGTTGTATGTTCCAGACTTAAAGGTAAACCTACTCTCAGTTGCAACATTTGAGGATAAAGGCTATGCAGTCGCATTCCAGAATGGTAGAGTACTTATGTATTCAAGAGAAGCTACTCCAAACACAACAATAGTGTTTGGTATTCGTAAAGAGAGGTTATACAGGTTGTTGGGAAGACTTTTTGGCCTAATGGTTACTTGGATTCGGCAACAGATTCTGCATTAGATTCAATGTTAGATTCAACATCAACGTTAGAGGTCAAACGCTGCGAGACTCCTCCCAGTGTAATGGGAAGAATGAGTCCATAAGTAAACCATCTAAAAAATTTCATTGTAAATATGTATATTTGTAAATATAATATGCATGTGTATATCTCCTAAAGTCTATTAGAAGGCTTGTAAGCACTCATTGTAAATTATAAGAGTGAGAGGAACTCCGTAAAATTTCTATATTGCCACCTTATATGTTGATAAGAGAGAGGGATTTTGTAAGAGAGTTTCTATATTGCCACCTTATATGATGTTGAGAGTGAGAGGAATCTCGTTAAGAGAGATTTCTAGATAGCCACCTTACATATTGTTCTAGAGTGAGAGGAATCTCGTTAAGAGAGATTTCTAGATAGCTACCTATACATATTGTTGTACAATGAGAGGAATCTCGTTGTAAAGATTTCTAAGCCTTTAGGCAACAATATAGACAATAATATTGTCTTGTAATCAACTAAAGTGATACATATGGATTGAATTATCTAAGACAACATTCTTGATTCAGAAGAACTGAAAGTGAAAGAACAAAATGATGCAGGCAGTTGGAGCATGTAGATCGAGAGCGGAAAGAACATCAAAGTAATACAAAACTTTCTAGAATTGGTAAAGGAGAAATAATCCTCTCTAGAAATAAGAGGCATAAAGGTGCATGCTATAAGCATCTTTATAATACTATGTCATGTTCGTGTGGATGTAT
>JASDQU010882461.1:54474-64787 GCA_032191745.1 Picea mariana | reverse complement strand
TAAAAAAAAAAAACTTTTAATACCTTTCAAAAAAAAATGAAAGAAAGGGTATGGATTTGAGTTTTAGAAATAAAACTTCATACTAATGTTTATAAAGGGGGGAGCGCTACTTTGATATACCAGCGCTCCTTGGAGTGTATTTATGGTGCGCTCCACCAAATAAAGAATGTGGGCGTAAGTGAAGGAGACCCTGGCGCTCCCTTTAGCCTGGAAGGTGAGCGCTCGGCTCCCTTCCAGCGCTCCTTCACAAAAAACACAAATTTGTTTAAGCAGCGCGCCCGTAATTTGGGTGTGAAGCGTCGGCGCTCCCTGTGAACGTGTTGCCCAGTGCCGGCGCGCCTGTGCACGTCTTTGCCAAGCGCTGTCCCAAAAAAAAAACGAAATTTCAACACTGCTAAAACGAATTTCAAGGCTTCTTCTCGGCTGCGTCCTCCTCAGCTCCTGAGCTCCTGAGCTCTGATACCACTTGTTGCAATTGTTAATGCGGAAAACACAATTACCAATAAGACAAACAATAAAAATGCAAACAGCAAAGACACAGCAATTTACGTGGTTCACCCAAATGTTGGGCTACGTCCACCAAGCATAGGTATCGGTCATCTTATTATTCAGCCAATGGAGATTACAGATGGATCTCAATCCTCACACTTCTCAGTCACTCCTCAGCCTCTACGGGCATTCAATTAAATAGAAAAATCCATATTCTAATTAGAAACATCCTATTCTAATTTAGAAAAATCCATATTCTAATTTAGATGAATTAGTTACAATGGATTATTTCTATTCACGGGTGAGTTTGTTGTCACCGTTTTCAACACCCATCAGGTCACGGGCTCTTAGAATATAAATTAACTCAATCCGCGTGGGGTTTGGTCCCCATCAGGTCACGCCATTGAATGACTATTGCATGGTTAGGAAATGAATAACACCATCCAAACCTGTACATCTTTTGGTCCTTTCTCGGCTTTGGCATGTCTGGGTGAGGAGCGTGTAAGTCTTTCCATTCCTTCTGGGTGAGGAGCGTGTAAGTCTTTCCATTCCTTCTGAGTAGGGTTGGAATTTTAAATAGATGTCACTTTTCAAATTTGACATTTATAATCAGATTGTTAAACATTTTATGTATGTATAAGTGGTTTGATGATGGGTACGCTGTTTTGGAGAGTTAGCTGTATCTCATGGAGAAATTGCCTGGACAATTTACTTGTCAAATTCGGACCTGAGCTGTATTTAAAATTCGGACAGTCCAACGTACATATCATCAAACGGCTTAAAAATACATTAAAAAATTTAACAATGTGATTATAAACATCAAACCTCAAATATGAAAGGTGACATCCATTTAAAATTCCAACCCTGGTCACGTGTGTCGTGAAATAGAGTGCGCACTCGATTATTTAGTGAAAAAACGACTGACTCAGCGAGGTAAAAGAAATATTAGCAGCTGAACATGGTACGGTTTACTGCTTGACACGACTACATGCAAAGAATCAGATCGGCAGTCTTCACGTTCCTAGAAGCTCACAAAATCTTGACTAGGGAACACGAGCCCACTCAATTATTTAGTGAAATACGACTGACGCGTCTAATTGCAACGATTCAGATCGGAGGTGTACCACGTTCGTAGAAGCAGCAGGGTGGATATTGTCTCCCGACGAAATCTCCAACTGGAAAGAAGGATGGGACTCTGTCTCTATCCTCCAGAACCTAATGGTCAAATCTTGCATGAATTATTACCAAGGTCGAAGGTCGAATCTCCATTCAATATCTGAAACAATCTCCATGGTTTGTAAGGGCTTCTAACTCCTTGGATTCATTTACAAAACTAGGTAGGTAGTCCATACAAGAGCCCATTCACTGTGCAGACTCACTGCAATTTTTCAAATGTTAAGATTTCTATAGATTCATACATTTTGGGTATTTCATGGAGTTTGAGGCATGGTTCGAATATTTATTTAAAGTTAGCTCAAAGAAGAAATTGATAAGAGACATAGTTTCATTATTTAGTTATTGATAGAAGACATAACTCCATTAGCTGAAAGAAGAGATTGATCACAGACATAAAGACTCCGTTGTTAACATTATTACATTTTTTGTAATAGCATTTTGCATCTCTCTAATTATAATATGAATGCCTCCCTTGTCTACAACATTTAAGACACAAATTGCATCTCTCTAATTATAATATGAATGCCTCCCTTGTCTATAACATTTAAGACACAAATTTATAATTTATTAAATGATTCTAAATTCATGAATCATAGAGACAAGAAGCAATTAAAATAACAATGTTTGAGAATATATTCTTTTATAATAATTATTATCATTTGCCTTATTTTGGTATTTTCGAGTTAAATCCCATGTCAATGAATATAAATTTATTTTGATCTCCAAGTTAATATGTGGAAAACTTAACAAACTAACATCCATCCAATCACTTGTTAAAGTGGGAAGTGCTTTCATCGCTCTAGTAATTGGAATGAGGTGGAATAAAACCCTAAAAGAACTCTAAAAAGGATCTCGTTATCATCGCTCGAGTAATTGGACTGTAGTGGAATAAAACCCTCTTCCTCCCATACTCCATTCCCACGACTCTTGCTCCCCTACCCATATACCCTTCACCTTATCTCACATCCTCCCTCTTTGTCCCTCTATCCCCACCCTACCCCCTCATGCTCACCTCTCCTAATCTCAATTATATACCTCTCTTATCCTCAACAAATTAACTATTAAGGGAATCCTTTGTCTTCATATATGTATATAGGTACCACTATCACTTGGAAATCATAACCTAAATAGGGATGGAATTCTTAATCCTCTTCATCTTGATCTTTCCACTCACCACTCTTTCTTCTGTTATTTCTTTTTCCCTTCAAACCATCACTCATAGACTCTTAGAGTGAGGATAATAGAACAACTTTCACCACTTCAAGAACAAAGGGTAATAAAATTGAGATCCAATACCAGCTTCCAAATATCACAAAAATATTCCCCAAACCACAAGAATAAAGAACAAGATATTGATCCCAAGAAGAAAGAACAAGATATTTACCCCAAGAAGAAAGAAAAATACAACTCCTTCTCTCTCTCTCTCTCCCCCCCTCTCTCTCGATCACTAGATGCATTATTTCTCTCCCATGACTACCTCTATAGCCTTCTATAATTGGTGATTTCCTAGGAGATCGATGCTGAGTGAGTTTGTTATCTCGAGGTAGGATCTTCATAAATCTTAGAATGTTTTCCCAATCATTGAGTGTGAGGTGATAACCTTAGTGGATTATCCTAGGTATCTACATAGGTGACTGTAGGTGGGGAGTGCCCTTGGTACCTAGGATATACATTCAATCCCCATTTCAATTCCCAGGAGGGTGCCCACCTTGATAAATGGTACTTACATCGGTCAGGGCTATTACGTGAGGGTTATCGTAATTGTTCCTCTCACCTTGGCTATCCAATATTTTGGGGACTTGACATCCCCCAAAGTGTTGGTTTTCATAAGTCCCTATGAGCCATTGGTTTGCTTGTTGTTAATCTAGATTTTTTAGGAGTGTTCTCTTTATCTATGAGTCTACGTCGGCCTTAGATTGATTTTTTTTTTAACACATGTATCATTCACCATGGATAAAAAATCCGTCGTCGGTCCCATCGACAATGAAGACTTGCACCTATCATAGAGGTACAATCAACTCTTAAGCATAGTGAGATACAAGACCAATAATTTGAAGACACTGATAAGTGGTCCAAGGAGAGTGAGTCCTTTGAATTTGAAGTGGTTGATGAAATTCCTCCACCTCATTCTAACCCTCCTTTGATTCTTCCCAATGACCCCATACTTGTTCAGGTTAGGGAACTATTCATTAAGTCCTTTTCTTTGTTTAGTTATCCTCGCATCATGTCAGGCCCAAGTGTTTCATTGAGTGTTGTTGAGCCTTCAATCCCATTAATGAGCATTACAAGGGTCATTCGTGTGATCTCCTCCTTGTCATCCCTTAGTGCCATCAGAGTTGTACCTTCTTTTCCCATTTCTTCAGGTGTCTACATTTGGGGAATGTCATCCGCATCTACTTTTCCCTCCATAAGTATACCTAGCATTTCTACACCCATCCCATCAGTTGTGATGCACAAATTTGGATCCTTTTTTAGTGGGGGGCCAAGCATTGGTTTCAACACATAAGGTGGAATACCTTCCACCTCTTCCATTCCTATAAGAAACATGATAATGTTGAGTGTTGGTTTTCCTTTTGGTTGGAATACACCTACTGGGTTTGGACCTGTTCCTAGTCAATATGGGGGAAACACTGTTTTTGAGGGATTTAATGCTCTATGGTTAGTACAACATTTCCTAGGAGCTCTATCCCTTCCATGAATACCATTGTTCCAAGGGGAAATTTTTCTTAATGGGGTGGTTATCCTTTCATCGATACATTGAGTCCTAGGGAGTTTTTCGTTGGGGCTAGTTTTGGTCTGGGAGGTAATATTCCTTTAGTTCCATGTCTTCTCCTGGAGGTAATCATATGGGAGGTATGTATGGTCCTGGAAGTGGTAATGTTTTAGGGATTCCTTTGATCCATGGGGGAAATCCTCTTGGGGGCGTGTAAAGTCTTGGGAGTCCTAGGAGTGCCTTCATCCCTGAGACAATAAACCTTCGTATAACATGCTTGAAGGAAGAGAAAAAGAATATTGAAAGGATTTGAATCTTTTAGGGGACAAAATACCACAAATGGGGAAGTGCGATCTGAATTGGATCCTCGAAAAAAAAAAAAAACTCTTTGTAAACTTTGTAATAAGCATTTAATTATTTTTGGCAAAGTTGAGAAAATGTTAAGAATTATCTTGGAATTTGAAACAAACCATTGTGATAGTTGTCCTTCCAAGGAATCCCATTTAAAATGAAGGTTTTGATGAAGAAAATCATTGAAGGGAACATAGAGGAGGAAATGAAGAAGATAGTAGCAGAGATGAGAGCTAAATGAAGTAGTTTGTTTGATGATTCAAGGAGAAAAATACATTGACTCTATCCCATGATGAGAAAGGATTGTTGTTAAGTCATGGATATCTACAAATTTCCTATATTTGTGTATAGCTCACCCTTTTGTTATCAATTTCCTACTTAATTAAAATCCCATAGAACATGATTTTCCCATTTGGATTTTCAGTGTAAAAATAATCTGTGTTGTCTCACGGTGCTAATGGTTGTGTATACTTAATGTAGTTTTGGTTTTAATTTTTTCTTGCATTCTACGTAAACCACAAGAATGTAGTTTTGGTTTTAATTTTTTCTTGCATTCTACGTAAACCACAAGAACTATAACATATATACATTGTAATCCTAGCTCTATTCATTGGTTTAAATGACTACTAGAGTGTTGGATTTGGTTGAGTATATTTCTAGTTCACCATTTAACCACATTCTACAACCAATCTTGCAATTGTTTCTTGTTTGGTGTTTATTATTTTGTGGCAGGTTTGTATGAGTAAACAACATTGCAATTATTTCTAGTACAATACACTAAAACATTGGTGTGTTCACCTATTATTCACTTATTCGATCAACAAAATAATAACTACAACACTACCACATATATTCCATTCGATGTGTGGAGAGAATTTGCATCTTGAAAATGGAGTTGGAGAGCCTCCATTCAATAGAGGCATGTGTACTAAAACAGGCAGCCAAGTAGTAAACCAAATATGAAATAGAACCAATATTTTTTATGCTTGTTAATGATTAACTTCAGAGAGAATTATTTATTTATGCAGAGATCCATGTTGATGAACGAACATGCCATATGCCTACCATTTAGAAATCATAAGAGGTGATTTTGTATGTGATAATGAAGAAAAGATCATGTCAATTATATATGGATGGAAGCCACCCATTAAAAGTAAGACAAATGCATAGAAGATGCACTCATTAGAAGAGGCTTATTATTTGGCCTTAAAAATTGAGAAGGTGCAAATGAAGAGAAGGCGTGATAAAGAAGCCAAAGGAGAAAGAAAAATGAACTCATCTCATTATGGTTGTGGTGGCGAATTCTCAGTGCACCCGTAAGGGGTGGTGAATGCTGACTGCACCAATAAGGTGCATGTTGTTGGCGAAAGTAATGAAAAAAATGTCACTAAAATGCATGATAGCATGCCAAAAGATAGTGGATAGGAATTTATAGTAGAACACCACAAGGAAAAGATTGTGGTAAATTAGATTTTTCTACAAACTCAAGAAGCAAAAGTGGACTTGCAAGGGAAAGATGTTGCAATTGTGAGTGGTGTTGTAGCACAAGGTGGTATTACAAAAGAGATTGGTCTTGCTTCTTACATTAGTAGAATTGATGTAAGAGTGGAAGAGATACAAATGGAAATGCTAGGTTCCAATAATGTTTTGTGTGGTGGGGTAAATTCACGGAGCTGGGTAACACTTTTGTGACAATCTCATCTCCAAAATTCCGAAAAATATTCTTTCAGCGAAACTAATATTATTTTTCGACTGAAATCTTTTTCTTTCGTCCAAACTAATTTTCGGTCGAACTATGGAATGTCAAATCGAATGGTACAATGACGATGCCCTCGATTTTTGTGTAGAAATTTAGTCGGACAGATTTTTTCCATCCGACAATATCTTTTCAGCCAAAAACACCGTTTGACTGAAAGATTCTTTCAGCCGAACTATTCTTTCGGCCGAACTATTCCTTCGGTCGAACTATTCTTTTGGTCGAAAACTTCTTTCAGCCAAAAAACTGCTTATATATTAACTGGACATCAAAAATCCAACGTTTTTCTCAACTATGACTGTGAATGACTGTTGTGTGAGGGACTGATTGTTGGCGTGGGCTGTTTTGTGTGAGGGACTGAGTGTTGGCATGGACTATGTTGTGTGAGGGACTAAATGTTGGTGCAGACTGTGTTGTGTGAGGGACTGAGTGTTGGCGCAGACTGTGTTGTGTGGGGGACTGAGTGTTGGTGTTGGTGGGCGCTCATTCGGGCGGTTGTTCTTTTGTGTTGGTGGGTGCTCCTTCGGGCGGGCGGGTCGAGCTTTAGGTAAGATCAAGTTTCCCAATGATATTTTAGTTTTTCTTTTTCTTTTAATTTTATTTTTTAATTTAAATTTAAATTTATATTTCGACCTTTGTAGCCAAGCCATGGGCATGGACGTGGTTTTGGCGTGGACGTGCTGTCGTGTTGGTGTTGGTGGGTGCTCCTTTAGGCGGTTGTGTTGTTGTGTTGGTGGGTTTTCCTTCGGGTAGGTGGGCCGAGCTTCAGGTAAGCTCAAAATTCAGCTCAAAATTCCCACTGATATTTTAGATTTTGTTTTAATTTTAATTTTATTTTTTAATTTTAAATTATGTTAAGATTTGGCCCTTGTACCCAAGCCGTGGGCATGCCAATGACTTGGGCATAGGGTTGGCCCCCTGCGGCCAAGTCACATTCCACTGGACTGTGACTTGGCTGCGGGGGGGCAGCTCTGTGGCCAAGTCATTAGCGTGCTCACGGCTTGGCCACAGGGCTGGGCCCCTGCGGCCAAGTCACAGTCCATTGGACTATGACTTGGCTGCAGGGGCTGTAATTTCCCTTTCCAAATAAGAGCTCTAGAGAGAAGGCTTAATGGTCTAAACCGCCTCGTTAGACTATAGCCAGGGCCAAAGAGGGGTAAACAGGGTTACTAGGGGTCACTCCAGTCATAGGTGTTATATTCAGAAAGTGACATTGAGCTAAAAAGGGTTAAAAGTGTTTTTAAGTCATTATGAGCTAAAAATAAAAGTCAATAGTGAATTAGGGTTTCAACAGTGATTTAGGGTTTTGGAAGTAAATAGTGAATTAGGGTTTCAACATGATTTAGGGTTTTGGAAAGCTATAAAGGAAGGGTCAACAACCTAATTCATCATTATGCAGATTATGATTGTCATTGAGGAGAAGAGGCGCATCTTAGGAGAGATAGTTCAATGTATTCTAGGAGGAAGACACCAGTTGGATGATTTCGGTATTGAAAGACACACCCTAGTCACCGGGAAGATCATCCAGGTCTTCCATCATTCTTCATTGATTCCGCAGTGCTCCCATATTCCGGGTATTATATTTTAGTTGCTTATTTGTATTCTGGCTAACATCCTTTTGTCTTTTGAAATAGCCGAGTGTTGTTATTTTATTCAGCCACAGTTGCTTATTTGTATTCCGGCTAAGATCCTTTGTCTGTGATCTAGTCGAGTATTGTCAGTTTATTCAACCGCATTCGGCCATTTTGTAATCCACAGAGATATCATAATACAAACTTTGCAGTCCTTTGTCACATTTATTAGTTGTATGATCATTTATATGCTGTAAACATTTGATCCTACACACACATTAGCAGCGTTTCCTAGACTATCCAAGTCAGGAACATTACAGCGTTATCAGAGCTTTAGTCCTGCCAGCCTATGAATAAAGACAATGAGTGCAACAGAAGACCCAGAGGGCCGTGAACATGTAGGTGACGAATATGTCACTTACAAAAGGCATTAGGAAAGAAGGCATAGGCCTGATTTCCCCCCTTTTCCTTCTAGCTCAGAGGAAGAGGAAGAGGCACACAAAGAAGCAGAGAGAAGGGTAGAGTGTGAGGCTGAGCGCGAGGCAGAGAGGATGCTAGGAGAAAGATATGAGCGACTAGAGGGCAGTGGCAAGGCCTTCGTAGATCCAGAGGCATCTTTCATGTAGGTTATCAACAATATGTTAGCTAGTCAACGAACCATGTCTCATTCCTTGGCACAAGTGGTTGATATATTGGCTAGAGTGGGCACCTGAGATACACAAGTCCCGCATGCAGCACAGGGGAACTTGGGAGCAAGCAATAGACCCCAGTCACCCTCTCACACATACACCTCTGCAAGTAGGATTCCCAGACCCTTATTTCCGAGTTTCCAGAGGGCACCCCCGCTAGCAGCATCGCCACCGATAACACAGAGGCCACCCACTCATGTCGACGACATTGCAGAGTATAGGAGGCAGTGCGTAGCATTGGGTCGTGAATTCCATCAGGACATGACCTTAGTCGAGTACTGTGGACTCAGACTCAGGAGCCTCCCCAGAGAGCCATAGAGGGGAGGACCACAATAGCAGCAGGGGCATAACCTCGATTTCATCCAAAAATTTGGGAAACTCTTCATCCTTTCTTTCGACGAATCGTCCAAATATAACACCAGAGATTGGGTACAGAATCTAGACACGTATTACAAGCTCAATCAGATGACCGAGACAAAGGCCATCAGTGTCACGACCTTACACTTGGAGGGTGAGGCACACGAGTGGTGGTATCATGGACTAGTGACATTAGGTCACAGTCGCATCACCTCCTATAGGGAGTTTATAGATAGGCTCATGGAAAAGTTTGACAGGAAGGATCCTGAGATACACTTCAAGGATCTAGCCCAGTTGAGACAAACTAGTCAAGCAAAGGCGTTCATCACAGTGTTTCAATGGGTAGTTGTGGCAGTGACAGATATATCAGAGCTCAGGCTGATCATGCTATTCACAGAAGGACTCACAGAGCCTTTGAGAGGATGGGTGAAGGCATACAGGCCTCCCACTTTGTAGGATGCCATCCTTCGCACTTGAGATCTGGCAGACTCAGTGTCAAAGACTAAAAATTTCTCCAAACCATTTGTTCCCCAGACGGATCGAGACAGGAAGCCATTCCAGAGAGAATGGAAGGGCAAGGAGAAGTTGGATGATGAGACTAGGCAAGAGCTTATGAGGAAGAAGCTTTGCTTCATCTGCAAAGATCCTTGGGTCCCAGGCCACAAGTGCATGGGAAAGGGAAAGATTCATTATATTGAGGTAGAAGAAGATAGCATGGATAGTGAGGAGGAGGAGCAAGATAGTGGATCCACTAGTTTAGAGGAGGAGTCAGCACCAACAGAGGAGCAACCTCCCCATAGACCGTCGACACCAGCAAGAGCCCATCCTCTAGTAGTCCCACAACCGCCAGAGCTGGCTAACAGGAGGAAACTAGCAAAGGGAGGAGTCATAGCGACCCTTTCTAGTGGTCCCGGGTATGATACCCTCCGTATCAGAGGGATTATTCAGTGGTAATAGGCAATCGTCCTGATAGATGGTGGGGCCACCCACAACTTCATCGACACTTCACTAGTATCAAGACAAGAACTTTAGATAGAGGAGTTTGAGGGGTTTGATGTTGCGGTAGAAGATGGCCACACGGTGGAGTGTCTAGACAGATTTCTAAAATTAGAGATGAAGTTAGGAAACCACATAGTGAGAGACACATTTTATGTGCTTGACCTATCGGACACAAATGTGGTGTTAGGAGTTCAGTTGATGATTACCTTGGG
>JASDQU010882461.1:37730-50862 GCA_032191745.1 Picea mariana | reverse complement strand
CCAGTTTATTTAGTTGCATTCGGCCATTTTGTAATCCACAGAGATATCATAATACAAACTTTGCAGTCCTTTGTCGCATTTATTATTTGTATGATCATTTATATGCTGTAAACCTTTGATCCTACACAAACATTAGCAGTGTTTCTTAGACTAGCCAAGTCAGGAACATTACAGGGGCCCATCCCTATGGCAACACCATTGGTTCATAGTAGAACTCTTAGACCTGTGTGTAATGATAAAGCTTCATGATATTACAGTATTTACATAATATGTAACATATAGGATACTACTCTCCTTGTTTTACCTTATATGACTCATTCAAACATTGAACCCATGTGATCGAATCACTCATACTGGTTTGAAACTAGATTATAATATTCATTGATCATACTTAACTTAGCTATACTTATACTCTAATCAGCTTACTTATTAGGGTGTATGTTTCCCATATAGTTTAGCTTAGCTTTACTAATAGGTTAGGCTCTATGATAAGCCTTATACCATTCATAGTAACAGTGCCTTATTACCGTATTCAAATCAACTAGTATAAGCATGTACAACCTTTGTATTCAATTACTCTAGTTATGATGGAGTCTAATTACCATTAAATCAGTAGTCACTAATAAGGGAAAGTTGGAATACTGTTTATACATATTTGATATGATAATATAGTATGAACAAGTAGAAGCTTACTATGAGACCAATGTGATTCCCAACTTAAGTCAAACACAACTTACAAGCAATGGAAATCAAGCATCTTATGATACATGGATACTATGATTAAAGTGGTAGTACTAAGTCATATTCAACGTACTGTATTCACTGATCTCTATCATTCTAGTCATTTGATTAGTATTTATTACTAGTTATAGCATGAAGAGTGTAATCATTAGTATTTGCATATTACTTCATATTTATAGAGGTTGTAAGAAACTCAACTTAGAGCTTAGGTGTAAGTAGTTGACCCTATGCATATCACTTATATCACCTTATGTACATGTTACAGCTTAGTAATGGTAATCATATACATATCTAACCTTTATGAACACAAATCTGATCTATAGATACTTATGGGCTTAATACTCAGATCAATCAGTAGTAATGCCATAACATAATGGTAAGTATAGACTGTAACTAATAATCATGATATTTGTTACTTTTATTGATTTGATTGCATAGATTAATGGGAATAAGACTAACCTCACAGTGCACTAATACTAGTTATGTGTAATATGTGATATTGTATATTAGTAATACATAGATCAAATGGATTGGTAATCATCATTACAAGTTAAATGCCCTTGTTATCTGTAATAGCTATGATAACAAATTCCACTTCTTTAGTGATTATGGTTATACTGTACTTGTAACATAATATGACACATGTAACACTATCAAAGTAAGTGATAAACGACGTTGTTCATTACAACACCTGTATTACTAGTAATCATAGTTTCCATATCTCTTATGTTACCATGTTGTTGCCCATTGAACCCAGTATCAGTATTGGTATATTACGTCTATTACACATAGTTATAACATGTATCACTCTAATGGGAATTATACTTATCTAATTATGATTCGATCATACTAGAACGATGTATTGGTATAGTAATGAAACCCATCATAGTTAGAATAGCTTAAGCTTAGTATTGTAATCCTTATACACATAGCCCCAAACCTTTACTTATATCATAATCTTAGTCATATTTATTATGGAATCCTCCTTATTACTATTGTAATGTGTATATACCCTATGTGAGCTTAGTTATCATTCAACTTACATAAGCATTGGGCTTAGTACTAATCCAATCAAGCTGCTTACTTGTACCCATAGCTCGTGTTATGATATTAGCTTTTTATGGGAATAATGCAGTCAGTATTGGGCTTATAAGTAATAGAGAACCTATGTGTATTGAGACTAGCTAAGCTTAAATGGGTTCCATATTATTGATATACTACCTATCGTAGTAAGTGTGTCGCTATCCCTTGTTCCCTTTGCTCACCAGTCTATCTTACCCTTCTACTCGGGGTAGGTATGAGTGGTATAAGTAATCCCATTGAATGAATACAAGTGGTATCCTATCTACCTAATTTGATCAGTACCATACTGAGATTGCAGGGTGACTACGTGAACATAAGCAATCGATAGTGTGGCTACGTCTCAAATGGAAGTATTCATATATTAGAGAAGATCCTAGCTAGTTCATAGGGCATGCAGTAATCAATCACTACTATAAAGTATAAAACCTCTAGAACACTCAGCTTACATAGGTGCTCATTATGAGATGAATGAATCCCATTGATCTATACAATGAATCGGATAAGAGTGTAACTAGTATATAGCTCCAAGTATTGATCTTATACATATCCATGTCGTGATCTCTTAGTACGTACATATTAGTATTAACTCCATTGTTTAACTGTGTTATCATGTTTGATTCCAATCTTATATGGTACTAGTACTGTTAAACTTCATTGGTATGATTAATACATAACATATTCAATCACATAGGTTATACAGTGTATTGACATCATACATGCTTGATATTGATTACTGATCTCATGGGAATTGAGCCAATACTAATGTAAGGATACGAGCTTACTCTATGTTTTCAGATCCATGGTAAGTGTTATACCCATTTCTTATCTATCTTATCCTTGTAAGTAATCACATCTTATGTATTAGCCTATATTAGCAAGAGGATATGATTATGGAAATAAGGTAGAGCTTACAACATTTAATACTCGTGAGTCCATGGAATATGAAGCTTAAGTGATTTGATTACTGTAATATCTATGAAGCTCATATAGGTTTATTACAACTGTTCCTATGATTGCTTGATTAGGTAAACACTGATCACACTGCTTTACCTAGTACTTATCTCATAAACTAATGGGAATAGATGGGGTTGGGTACTAAGAACATGATGTAATTGGAATAGATCTTGTTAGCTTGATGCAAGTAAACAAAGTTGAATACTTTGATCTTCCCTTTGAAGTAAGCATATTATCGATATCCTTTATTCCCATAAGTTATCAGTATATCTCTATCTGCAACTTGATCAAATTGGGCAGTACAATGAGTAGTATCAAGAACATTGCTCAGATTAGACATGTATAAGATACTCCATATTCAAGCTCTTATGCTATTACTACTACCATATATGAATGTTTTTCCTATAAGAAGGCATGTATTTATTGTATGAGTATGGATACCATAGGAATTATGGGAAATAAATAGCCCATCTTATACATAGAAATAGGCATATCAGTAATCTATGGAGTTAGTAAGAAGCTTCAATATGGATCTTATTAGTATGTGTAATGAAAACACTGTTTAGATAAGTATGGGCTTACTAAGGTCTTAGGTTGGACTAGTAGTAAATCATAACAAAAGACATATGTAACCTATGAGATCATTGCTTACACTATCCAATACAAGCAATGGATATGAGCTTCAATATTAGTGATAGGTAACAACTTGGTATTGGGATTATCCCTGTAAATGAATGATGCAAGTGATACATAATCAAATTAACATAGGTTTGTATAGATCTTAATAAGTATATACGTAATCAAACATGTACATTAACCATATTCAGAAACAAGGTATTACAGTGTATTCAACACAAAGTCATAACCCCATTGTGTAGTTAATATTAGTAATCAATACTACTCATATTACATAGATTTAAGTATTCAATGTGTATCACTGTGCTAGTCCATGTAACTAATGGTAATGAAACCAATATTGTTTAACGTATATGATGATCGGCTTATTCCAATAAACTATACACAGCTAAAGCTAAGATAATGCCTAAGTTGTTTACACACATGTATTGATTATTCTTATTAACCATGTTTCAACCATTGTAAGATATGGCATATCCCATTCGATAAAGGAAACACATACTATTTTACCAATATTAACTATGTGTAATCGATTATGAGAATACATACTCCTGTATCCAATAGGTTGTAAGATTATATGGACCTGTATTAGACTTGAGTAAAGTGTAGGATATGACTAGATCTCTAATCCCATATGAGTTATAACATCATGATTATTCCCTAAGTAATGATACAAGAAACATGGAACCTTCACTAAACGTAATGATACTAGTATGATTTCCCTTTGCCCATACTTGCTTGAATACAAGCTATGTTATAGAGCTCATATTAGTGTAATACAAATGCTTAAAGTAAACACAATGACTAGACTGTAACAACTTGGAATCCATAACTCTTAGTGGTATCACTTACAGCTTATTCAAGCTAACTAAGCAAGCTAATATTGCTTTGATTACAATCTTGTTAATCACTGTTCTTAAGCTTGTTACTAAGATTCATTAGCCTTACATCATACTTATTATAGATATGACACATCCTTGCAATGGTATGTTCATTAATAGTATAACAACAACTCATTACATAATCAAATGATTAGGAGTTACTGATAACATAGCATGCTAATTGGTTAGTACGAATACGCTTGATTACCTTACTTGCACTCAATACTAGCTCTTATCCTAATAAGGTGTATCATGTCTCACATACATACATGTTGTATTCATGTTCTACTTGCTTTGATCATAGTAGTAATACCCTTAATAGTGCACTTCTACCATTATTTTCAGCTTCTTTGTATGCCCCTTTCAAAATATCACCAGTTTTGCAAAGTCTTAGAATTAGAAATAATGACCTGCTTTATATAAAACCAATATTATTATTAAATATTTAAACTTTAACTCACTCAAATATTTATCATATTTATCGAGAAGATCCTATGCAGTATCCCAAACCATAATATATTATACACTATAACAAGTAAACTATGCATGCTGGAAAATATGGAAAATATATTGAATGAACAAATTTCAAAACAAAACATACTAGAAAAGCATTTTCTAGATCACAAAGATAATGTAAGAATACCACCTAAAATACTCCATTAGCATCATTGTAGACATTACCATTTGGAACCATTAATTTTGTGACAATTAAGACTCACTTAATTGCATCTTCTTCAAAATATATATGCCATTAAAACTCACATTACTATTTGTAGAAATAGGTTTCATTACCTACCATAAATTTTGTGACAATTAAGAATTACTCAATTGCATCTTCTTCAAAATATATATCACTCATTCCTACCATTAATAAATTATTAACTTGTATGTGTAATCCCCTTGCTTGTTGTTTTACTGAATTTTTTTCCCTTGGCAAACCCAACTTCTAATTTCAATGACTTCAATGTGTGGGTTTTATTGATTATTATGAAAAGATTGTAGTTTTATCTTCTGTACCTTATCCCTTTAGTCATCAGTCCATGCCTGAGCAGTCGACCTGGAGCAGAATTGACGTTCGTCACTTCGTTTTTTAAAGACCTATACATTCAAATGCCCTACTTTTCTATGCATGGATGATGAGTGAAGGATAAGAATTTGCCCTATTGTCTATCCCTTTACTTATCTTTGAGTTGATTGATTCATGGTTGAATGTTTAGTCTTTGTGCCTTCTTATGAACGAGTACCTCTACAGCTTGATTGATTAGAACTTTGATTTCTCTCTGCGTTTTTAATTGCTTGAACTTGGGTACACCTGTGCATTTTTATTGATAAACTCTGCATTGTGAATGATAAACCTCTGAGTTGAATGAAAATCCCTTGGCGAACCCAACTTCTGATTTCAATGACTTCTTTGTGTGGGTTTTATTGATTATTATGAAAATATTGTGGTTTTATCTTCGGTCCCTTATCCCTTTAGTCATTAGTCCGTGCCTAAGCAATTGACTAGGAGCTTAATCGATGGTCGTCACTTCAGTGTTTAAAGACCTATAGATTCAAATGCTCTTCTTTTCTGTGCATGGATGATGAGTGAAGGATAATAATTTTCTCTGTTGTCTATCCCTTTACTTATCTTTGAGTTGATTGATTCATGGATGAACGTTTAGTCTTTGCGCCTTCTTATGAACGAGTACCTCTGCAGCTTAATTGATTAAAACTTTTATTTCTCTCTGCGTTCTTAATTGCTTGAACTTGGGTACATCTCTGCATTTTTATTGATAAACTCTGCATTGTGAATGATAAAACTCTGATTTGAATGACAATCCCTTTGGTGACCCAACTTATGATTTCAATGACTTCTTTGTGTGGGTTTTATTGATTATTATGAAAAGATTGTGGTTTTGTCTTCCACCCCTTATCCCTTTAGTCACCAGTCTGTGCTTGAGCAGTCAGCCAGAAGCCGAATCGATGATTGTCACTTCAATGTTTAAAGACCTATAGATTCAAATGCCCTTCTTTTCTGTGCATGGATGATGAGTGAAGGATAATAATTTTCCCTGTTGTCTATCCCTTTACTTATCTTTGAGTTGATTGATTCATGGATGAATGTTTAGTCTTTGTGCCTTCTTATGAACGAGTACCTCTACGGCTTGATTGATTAAAACTTCGATTTCTCTCTACATTTTTAATTGCTTGAACTTGGGTACATATCTACATTTTTATTGATAAACTCTACATTGTGAATGATAAACCTCTGAGTTGAATGACAATCCCTTGGCGAACCCAACTTCTAATTTCAATGACTTCTTTGTGTGGGTTTTATTGATTATTATGAAAAGATTGTGGTTTTATATTCCATCCCTCATCCCTTTAGTCATCAGTCAGTGCCTGAGCAGTGGGCCAAGAGTCTAATTGACGGTCGTCACTTTGGTGTTTAAAGACCTATATATTCAAATGCCCTGCTTTTCTGTGCATGGATGATGAGTGAAGGATAAGAATTTGTCCTGCTGTCTATCCCTTACTTATACTTGAGTTGATTGATTCATGGATGAATGTTTAGTCTTTGCACCTTCTTATGAACGAGTACATGTGCGACTTCATTGATTAAAACTTCGATTTCTCTCTGGGTTTTTAATTTCTTGAACTTGGGTACATCTCTGCATTTTTATTGATAAAATCTGCATTGTGAATGATCACCTCTGCCAAGTCACAGTCATTTCAAACATTTTGTATTTTATAAAAATTTCATACTCTTCATGTTTTTATTTCAAACTTTTTTTATTTTATAAAAATTACAAATCTGTAGGAATTAAATTTATAATTCCATTTTTACATATGTAATATTAGAGTACAATGGAGGAGTAATATACATACAATGGAAATTTTTTAAAACATACATATTTAAATTTAAAAAATATACTATAAACATACATATTTGGACATTAATAAATAATTTATAAACATACATATTTGGACATTAATAAATAATTTATAAACATGCATATTTAGTCTCCCACTATGATGTTGTTTTGCAATTGCAGTGACCCTTTGACTAAAGGAATAATTATAACGAATACTTGATTGTGGATAATAAAGTCTAATTTAGACATAAAAGAGTTTACAAACTGCAAAAAACCTTCACTGGTGACATGTTCTCATACCATAGGAAACCACTCAATGTTTGGGAGAGCAACTTGTGGACTGGTCATTCACCATCCTTGAATTAAAATAACCCTAATGTGAGTAGTTTTGATGGATTAACATACAAATCAAGTGAGATTGGTACCTGAATGACCTGGTACCCCTAAAGTCTTTAAATTGTTGGTGCATTATATTTGCCAAGAACTTCATAAGTCAAACCTTACGAAGGTTTGATTCTCGGGGTGTGACAACGCTACTAGGAAGTAATATATTACAATGTAAAATACAATTACATTGTAATATGTTATAACATATTACAATGTAACATACAATTACAATGTAATATGTTATAACATATTACAAGGTAATATGTTATATAGTAATATATGTTATGACATATTACATCGTAATATGTTATGACATATTACAATGTAATATGATATGGAAAATCTGCATTAGTATAGCACAACAAATAGAAAACAAACTGTGAAACATAGGTAGTATATTCATTGTAGTCATTCCCTTAACTTTTAGAATATATACGCTTGTGTAGATTTGGTTTCTCCTTGAAATTTATCTGACCAACATTTAATGTAATATGTTTGGCATATAATCCATGTTCATGCAAGACCTTCACCTTATGAAATTAAAACATGTTGATGTTATTAGTGGGTGTGTGAGGTTATGAAGATTAAACTCTTTGTTTTGGGGATTCTAATGAATTACATTATATGTGATCTTTGTGGATCCAACCATAGGGAAATTTTAAGGAATCTTAAAAAAATGTTCTAATACGTTTTTTTAGTGGATGCAACCATAGGAAACTTTCAATGAATCCCCTTGCTTATTGTTTTTCTGAATTGATTTCCCTTGGCGAACTCAGCTTCTGATTTCAATGACTTATTTGTGTGGGTTTTATTGATTATTATGAAAAGATTGTGGTTTTATCTTCCAACCCTTATCCCTTTAGTCATCAGTCTGTGCATGAGCAGTCGGTCAGGAGCCAAATCGACGCTCGTCACTTCGGTATTTAAAGACCTATAAATTCAAATGCCCTGCTTTTCTTTGCATGGATGATGAGTGAATAATACAAAATTTATTTGTTGTTTATCTCTTACTTATCTTTGAGTTGATTCATTCATGGCTGAATGTTTAGTCTTTGCACCTTCTTATGAACGAGTACATTTGCGGCTTGATTGATTAAAACTTTGATTTCTCTTTGCGTTTTTTATTGCTTGAACTTGGGTACATCTCTACATTGTGGATAGATATTGAGGAGATATGTCGACATAGGATTCTCCAAACATTCCTCGCAAATGCTCTAGGTTCTCCCAAGAAGAAAGAACAAGAACTCCTTTGACTGAGACTCCTAGTGACCAACAACAATCTCGTCAGAGGAGATTTTCAAATGAGTCTGTGAATATATCAACTGCAGAACCTGCTCAAACAAGTGCTATGGATGCAGCCTTATTAGATAGGTTGTGCATTGATACTCCTACACCTGAGAATGTAGGGAATACCTCTGGACATGAGAATATTTCTGATAATTTTCTTTGACTTTGTTTATTTTTGTTGTATTTTTTTGTATTTAAATTTATGTGAAGTTAAATCTTGTAGTCACTTTCAAATGTGTGTGCAGACAATTAGTTTAGAGAAAGGGACGATAATGAAAGAAAGAGTGGTTGTCACGAATATTCAAATGTCGGTGCAAAGGGTGAAGGTGGATTTAGGAGGCCGCATTATCAAGAAACAAAAGATTACACACCTACGTCCACCTATCCTTCGGATGTTGGTGATGAACTTCCCTGGGAAGGGATTACTAAAGCAATGATGCTTGAGCGATTCTCAGGTGTTAAAAGGAGGTTGAAAAATGATTTGGTGGTCTTGGAACTCCCTCAGAAGACTAAACAAAGCTTGCAAATTGTTTTGTATTCATTGGAAAACTTTATGGATGCATATTAGAAGATGGGGCCAACCACTGACAGTTTTCTCGGTCTAATGAGGCAACAAAAGTCAGAGGTGATAGGCCCTGATAAATGGGAGGTAGTAAAAAATAGAGTTTCAAAAGAAGACACCATTTCGATGTTCAATTTCAAAGAGGGCCCAAAGCAAAAGATGTTGAAGGTGCAATATCTTAAGCACCCTAACATTGCAGGACATTTGTATAACAGATTTTTGGCGGCATATGGGAAATTGCTGCGGAACGATAAGGTTTCACACTATTTTGAAACACACCTTTTTGTAGACTTTTTCTTGCACATGCACCCTGATTATACTAGTTTACCGTCCAAATACTATGGGACTGGTAAATGACATACAAATGATCGCAAAGGGACATATCAAAGTGTGACATTGTCGAGGCCTCCACAACCTTTAGTACCTTGCCCAACAGGGGCATTTTCTTCACATTCAAAGTTGTAGGCTACATCAGAGGTTGGAAAAGAGGCCAGGACTGCAATCGGGAAAAATTTGGAAGCAATTTTTTATGGTGTTGATGTTGGCATGAACCGTCAGTGAGCGGAAGCCAATTCCTGGGCCACATTTGTTTATAAAACAAATTCGGAGTTAGATACCATGTCAGCAGAAGATGTTTTGGAGTATGAAAATTTTTGCCGGGATGGTTGGAAAAAGGTCATTCAGAATGATGACCCGAACCACAGATTGTTATGTGTTCTAGTTATGAATTTTTTGATGCATTTTATGATAGTTTACTTCTAATTCTAGATTTAGATATCATTGTATGTATAGAAAAATCGATTTGTTATTGCTATTAATTGCAGTTTGGAGATATGTTAAATGAATCTCCAGTAAGTAGGGGACTTGATTCCATACGTTTAAATTTGGATGGGTTGAATCAGGCATGTTTTTTCTAATAATTGTTCAATCTCCACTCTTTTGAATAAGAGATCAACAACATTTATAATTTTTTATAATTTTGAACACATTGAATCCTAGATTTAGTTCTTAGTTGTGTTTTTCACAGATCCCTATTCCATCTCCTACTACTTGGGTAGGCTTGTCTCAATTCTCATTGGGAGAGTTTGAAGAGGGTGGGAGTTCACAGGTATCATTTAATGTCTTAAAATCATTTAAATTTAATGTGTTATAATCATTTAAATTTAATTTTTCAAAATTTTCAAATTTGAAATGTGTTATATAGGCTAATGTGGAGAAGAGAGTACCTGAGAGTGTGCTTGGGAGGGAGATTGGGATTGAGGACGAACCACCCAGATTTGGGGAGGATGTGTCCATTCAGGATCATTCATAAATGTATGTTTTTGACTTTTATCACATTTTTGTTTTATCAAATTTTTAGTTTTTCCTTTCCTATTCAATGCTTTGATCAATTATTTTGAAATATATAGAACCCCTATATAAGTTTATCATTGTCTTAAATGGTGTACATTCAAACTTATTTATGTTTAGTTCATGATGAAGACTTAATTTTAAACTTGAACATTTGAATATTTGAGAAGAGACTCTATCCCACATCAGAAAAGAGAAAGTTTCTAAATTTTTCTCGATTGCATTCCTTGTTTTCTTGTCTAAGAATGGCGTAGTATGGACAAATTTGTGTTTTCTACATACAACGAAGTGAATTCCTTCTTGGCAGGGTATTGTCAAACTCTTAAGTATATTGGTTACTAATCACAAAAACCAACATTCAATTAGATTTACAAATAAGCTCAAACATATTGTATATGTGAGCTAGCTCACACATATTGTATATGTGAGCTAACACATACTGTATATGTGAGATAGATCACACATAATTTCAAAGAGAATTTTATTATATCTAATATGAATACATCCCATTTAAATGGTTTTTGAAGAATGACTTAATATACATGTGTAGATTTGTGTTTTCTTCATGTACATGCAAGATTATATGAGAACATCTATTCCACCACAGAAAGAGAAGATTCATATTTTTTGGAAGAATGGTTTTTAAAATGGATATTTGCAAACTTTTTTAGATAATAAGTAGTTTTATGGAAGAATGAATTAATATGGAGATTTGTGAGTCTTTTGGTTTGAAAGGGCATCGTGTAATTTGATTATATGACCACTGAAGAAGAAGATAGAAGTATTTTACTGCTGAGGAAATTAGTATTTTATTGACGTGTAAATATGATCAAATAACATCACCTGGGATGAGAATTTATGAAGGATTTGGGACCTTATCCACAAGGAGAATTTCACCTGAAGGATTTGAGACTTTATCTACAAGGAGATAAGTATTTCATTGGAAGAATGACTTAATATGGATGTTTGTGAATTTTCTTCATACACAGTTCTATATTTATTTTCAGATTATTATCTAACTCTAACTCACAATTTGTTTTACCAAGAACACAATAACATCATGTGGGATGAGAATTTCACCTGAAGGATTTGGGACCTTATCCACAAGGAGAATTTCACCTAAAGGATTTGAGACTTTATCCACAAGGAGATAAGTATTTCATTGGAAGAATGAATTAATATGGATATTTGTGAAATTTTTTCATAAATAGTTCTATATTTATTTTCAGATTATTATCTAACTCTAACTCACAATTTGTTTTACCAAGAACATAAATTTTCTCTTTATTTTTTTTTAAGATTTATATAAGATTTACAAATTGTTTAAATCATGTAATCTTAATTGGAGAGTAACTATCTTAAATATGTTTAAATGTGGTTGGGTATGTTATAGTTTCTTATTATGTATTTAATATTTAGTTACAGTATATATGCTAATATGTGTTATTTGTTTTTTTATTGTTACAGATGTCTAAATTATATTTGGTGGAAAATATGTTTACAATATATTTTGTGGGAAATAGTATGTTGGATGATGAGACTTAACTCTTTTGGTATGTATGTCAATTTTGTTTTAATCACAATTTTTGAATTGTGTATTATTTTGCATGTTTGAATTGTAAATTTTTAATTTTTGAATTCTGTTTTTTTTGTAGGTTTGAATTGTAGATATGAAGTGATCTATCTTAAAGCAATGGCTTAGAGTCCATAATTTTGGAGTTAAATGTCTTAGTTTTTTCTATTATCCTAAAATGGATGTGGAACTTATGTATTTTACACTGTAACTATTCAGACTTTGATTATAATATCTGTAATTTCCCTTACTTGGCTAGTTTAGGAAACATTGCTAATGTGTGTGTAGGATCAATGGTTTACAACATATAACTGATCATACAAATAATAAATGTGACAAAGGACTACAAAGTTTGTATTATGATATCTCTGTGGATTACAAAATGGCCGAATGCGGCTGAATAAACTGACAATACTCGACTAGATCAATAGACAAAGGATCTTAGCCGGAATACAAATAAGAAAATAAAAGATAATACTCGGACTATGGGAGCATTGTGGAATCAATGGATGCGTTGGGACTATGGAAACTCTGACGGTAACTGTTGGAAGTCTAGAAAGTTCACCCTGGGAGCTATACTTCTTAGAATGGCCTGGAAACTCTCCCAAATGATGCTCTCTGCTCTAGTCCTCAGTATCGATATCTGTCGGACCCTTCCACTGATGAATCTGGACCCAGGATGGATACCCCTAGGTGAATGTGCTTCCCGTCTTCTAGAAAAATGCGTCCTAGTGATTCTACTGTCAAAATTAGACGAGATATGTCTCAAAACGACCCTTTCGACCCATTTCCCAATAGACCAAGGTGGTCGTTTTGAGAC
>JASDQU010882461.1:6969-26295 GCA_032191745.1 Picea mariana | reverse complement strand
TTAATTTAAAAAATGAAAAAAAAATTACCACTTAAAGAATTCAATGCTCTCAAATCTAGGATAGAAGAGATGCTCAACTCTTTTTTGAATGGCGCAATAGTAATAAAAATAAATTTCTCAAGATAGAAGAGATATCCAAATTAATTATAGGTAATGTTTATACAATAAAATCTTGAGATAGAAGAGATGTTCAACTCTTTTTTGGTTTGTGTGATAATGATAAAATAAAATGTTCAAAATGATGTGACAATAAAATAATCCTTAAAATGGAAGAGATGATCAATTCTTCTTTCATTTTATCATGTAGTCATTAAAAAAATGCTAAAGTTAGAAGAGATATTCACCTTAGAGATCATATACCCTTAATAAAATAAAATCTCAAAATGAAAGAGATGTTTTTAACTTTTCTTTAATTTTGAGAACAATAATTAAAAAAAATATTCAAAATAAAAGAGATGTTCAATTCAACTTTAATTTCTATAATGCTTATAAAATAAAATAAAAATCAGAACGAGTTAAAATTTGAAACAATATATTATTACCATATAAAATATAAAATATGTTTAACTTTTTTAAAAATTAATGCAATATTATTAAAATAAAATGGAAAAAAAATACTATTAAAAAAAACAAGTGTTCAATGAAAATAGTGTTAAACAATTTTTTAGTTTAAAATAAAATGTTCACAATACAAGAGGTATACAACTCAATTTTGATTGGTGTAATGGTTGAAAAACACAGATAAAATATGGTCCAATCATATTTTATGTATGCTTTTTAAGAATGATCTGGAGTTTTTTATACATACCCTTTTTAGAAATATCCTATTTGGAAATATAGTTGAAAATAGTCAAAACAAGTCATCAAATTTTGGAATGTACTTTCAATGAAAAATGAAAAATTATGGAATGTACATGTGCCACTTGTTTAAAAACATCGTAATGGTATTCCATCTTCAATTATTCGTTCATGATCGACTTTGGACATTTTCCATTTTCTAACATTTCTTTTTCTGTATTGAACTTCTATTAACTTTATGCACACTACACATACCAAATGACTATATTGACAACTTGCGACATCTGATTGGTAGTCTTGAAAGTGAACATGACTATCGGTTTGAAGGGTTTCTTGAAAAAAATATCCTTTCAATACAATGGATCCTCTTTCATATATAAAATTGTTATCATCAAATTATTCTAATAGCCTCATCTTTTTTTCTGTGCATCACATCAAATAATATTTCACGTTTTTAGTGTTGTCTATAGGTGCAACCATGGAAAAAATATCTCCTACAAATAATTGGATATATTGGACAACAAATATTTCGTGTTAGATTATCACATAAGTACATATAAAAGTTATTTGAAAAACTTTAAACATAAAAAATACCTTCTCTAACAAGATCAGAAACTCTATCGCCATCATCTGACACTATAGTTTCATTTGATTCCATCTCCTCTGAGCTTGCAAGTGGCATTTTCCCTTTTACATTAAGTTTGGTATGTCTCCAAGATTTAACATATCATGCATTTTTGTTTTCGCAAATATCTATGGATTATGTGTCCTCTATGCAAACTAAACAAAAACAAGACTCATTTCTTCTATCAAATGCAAACACATTTTGAAAACATTTTGTTTTAACTAAATGGATTTTTCATGTCCCAGGTATTGTACTGGCATCATATGAGATTGATCTATTTACATCTTGGATTCCAACATACCCAAAAAACCTGCACAAGACAAGAACTTGTTAACTTAAAATATCTTAAGAAAATGATTGAAGTTTGAATATAAATTTGAACACGTTCAAATAAAAATATCCTTTGTACATGTGTAACATTTATATATAGACACACCTACGCACATCCCTTGACGGATTATATCCATGGCTTAGCGCTATTTTGCACCATCCAACAATTTGTTCAACGGATTCAAATCGATTGGCATGAGGGTTCATCTGATACCTTTGAAGTTCTCGTTTTATACATGCCCCTGCACCGTCATGCTCTCCTTTTCCATGACTAGTCTCAAAACAAATCCAACAATGTGTAATGTTTATTTTTTTATGAAGACGACATAAACAATATAATGATCATGAAGATTTGAACTGACTCACACACCCATCTGACCATATCCAATGTCGATCGAATTTGATTTTGTGTTCTTTCAATGAATCATAAAATTTATCAAAAAAATGCTGTACATAATGTTTGTCTTGTGCTCGATCATCAATTATGTAAAAGTGATATTCTTTAATAGCATGTCAATTGTCATTGGTTCTTTCTATGTTATAAAGACTCTGTTGAGCATGTCTATATAGAACATGGACAAATATCATGACTTGATCAGAATGATAATATTCACTCTATATTTCTTTTTGTGCATCGAATGTGTAATTATCTACAAAATCAACTACAGAGAAAAGTGTTCCTGGTGGAAACACTTCAAGGAATTGTTTGAATTGTAGATCTTGTCATCAAGCTCTATGTGAATGCTTGGTGTATTTATAAATTTTTTCCTTAAACTTCTTCAAAAAATCTATCACAAATTTTATCTACCTTCAAATCAATCCTTTTGGAAATAACAATTGAAGAATGTGGAGTTGTGCTGTTCATATATTCATATTTCTTCCAATTGACTCTTATATTAGAAAATGATTGATCATTCATATAAATATGATACTTTGAATGAAACAAACTTAGATTTCCACAATGATCACATTTATTTACACCAACACATTTGTTTTTGTAAAATACATCATCATCTTCTCTTTCACATGGAATTTCAGATATAAAAACATGGAATGTGGAAGGAGGAGGTGAACCTGGCCATAAAATTTTACCAAAATCCAAAATATTGTCGTAATACAACTCAAATTCCACATGATAACGACAACAACAAGTCTCACGAACAGTGATGGGTCTAACAAACCATGGTTTTTGTTGCACAAATGTATTGATGAAAACTTTAACTTCTTTGTGTTCTTCTTTGAACTTATTGAACAATTCTATTTGTGTCATTGGCAATATATGTTTTGGATGTTCTTCATATTGTTTTTGTTCTATTCTTCATCGCAACACATCCCTTGTATGTGGTGAAACACGAGATTCTTCCAACCAACAATTACTGGCCAATTCTTTAACATTTTTTGCAAGTCGATCTTTGTAGGGTTGTCTAGAAATCACTGTCCAACAAGTGAGTTCATCATTTGCAATCAAATTTTCTATGTTTGTGCAATGTTTTTCTTGACGTTCCCATCATTTTTTCCATGTGTCTTGTCAAACGATCTTTTATATTTCTAGATGAAACAACTTCTGTTTGTATCACTCTATGTCCAACACAGACATCTTATTTTCAAGATTTTCCAAAAGCTTTTAATACACTAGTTATATTGTTAAAGACATTTTGTTTCACCTTTGTATCATTTGTCGACTTTTGAATACCCAATAATGATGTCTATTCTTTTAACTTTCTTGACTTCATTAGACAAAGTAAAAGTTGATCTTGTACTGTTACTGATTCATCTATGAAAAAAGTATTATACATATTCTTAGTTCGATATCTTATATAATGGTTATCTTTTTTCTTCCCAAATTTGTCAATATCAACATTTTCTAATATTTCATTATCAATGTTGATAGATTCTCTTGCATATTTTAATTTAAAGTTTATATTAAAAAACATAATCTGAATATAAATTCACTAAACTATATATACTTGAGTGTTCATCTTGTATTATCTAAATTAATGTACATACATATAGGTGATTCGTCTTCTGCTTCAATTTTGGTTTCAACATCTTCTGCTTCAATTTCGATTTCACCTTCTTCTTCGACATTATGAGACAAATCTATTTATGTTTTTTGAAAAACATCAAATTGTAATTACAATCAATTATATTATTTACAATATTTTAAATTTGAATTCTAGACTTTGAATTCTCTACTTTTTTAATATAGTCCCAATGTGTGTCGTGTGATCGATCATCATATGTGCATGCATATCTGGTTGAACTTCTTCTTGTTGAAAATCTCTATTGACATTATCATCGTTTCTTTCTTCAATATTTGCATGTTCTCGTTTCTTTCTCCAATAATGCTCTTTTCTTTTTTCGTTTTGGCGAGTATCATCTCGAGTGCGATCAAATTTTCTCTTGTGCAAACTTTTGTTTCCCATGACTTTTATAGTTATCTGTAAAATATATGTTCAACAAAAACTTCAGCTTGAAAAAATGATCAACATTTATCTTTCAACATATAAATTGTTATTCCAATAAAAACTTGAACAAACATCAATTACCTTATTCAACAAAAACCAAAAAGATGATTCAAAACTTTTTTTAGGTGCTCTAGAAAACCATCATGTATCGATATCGATCCTCCAATTAAGCCTATGGAATAGAGAGAACAAATAAAGAAAGAAAATAATACAACTGCAATCAGTAATAGAAATGCTTTGAAATCTATATCCCTGAGCTCATATATGTCCGTCCATCCGATGAATTGTGTTAAATGTGTTCGTCCGAAAGCGTATTTATATGATTTGGCATGAAATGAAACAATATGACGTGTATTTTCATTTTTTTCGATCGACGAAATTCGCTCAACACGCTTTCGGTCGAAAGAAGGTTTTTTCGGCCGAAAACCTTGGAAACCGTTCTGTTTTGATGGTTTCTGTTAGATTTCAGTCTTTCGGCCGAAATAACATTGTTCTGGACAAAATATTATTTCGGCCGAAAACATGAAATTGGGATTGAAAACAAAAACCCGAGAATTGCCCCAAGCTTACTTGAACTTTGGAGGTTGCGTACTCCTGCAAATACTGATAATTTGGTTTCGAAAATGACACCAGAATTTCCAAAATTGAATCTACTTTCAATTCCTATAATTTGTTTTCATTTTCATTAATTTTATATAATTTTATTTAATTAAGAAAAAAGCACTGCATAATATTTTTACCAGACATTAAGATTAGGTGAAATGAAATATCGGTATCTCTAAAAATATATAGTGAAAAAATTAGAAAAAATTATTCATAATGTTTAAACTGTTCTTTTCAAGTTGCAGTAGTAGATTTCATTTCTTAAGAACATAAGTTTAATAATAAATACATTGTTGTGGGAAAACATAACTCATTATTATTCCTTTAATGTTTAAGGAACATACAGCTAAACAATTGTCAAATTGTCATATCAAATCTTGATAAAAAAAAATTAAAAAATAGTCATTGAAAAGCTAACAAAATTCTTCACAAGTTTTTTTTTTACTGTAAAGTGAAATTTTAAATAAAAAAAATATTTTTATATGACTGAAGTTGAAGAACTTGTGAAAATGCAATTTTTTTTCTCATAAAACAAGCAATAGTGTTACCCATCTTCATGATTTCAAGAAATGAATGGTTGTATTGGAAGTATTAAAATAGACCTCGAATAAGAAAATACTTGAGCAACAAGCTTTGGTGGAGTTCATCTAGACATCGAGAATGGTGGTGCAAAACAAGGAGGATGAGAAAGTAGTAAGCACCATTCAAAGGAAGCATGTTGAGGCACTGAAGCCCATTGGATGAGATTTGCAACAATTGCTAGAAATGGATAAGTTACAACAAATGGTAGAAGAGATTATGATAATTATGATAGAAGAGATTATGGTAATTATGATGAAGAAAATAGCAAAGTTGAGTGAAAGTATGAAGAGTTTCTTATACTTGGAAATTGCAGCAACATGTTGAGGAAGAAGGATTTAAGATGAAAAAGAAAGAAGAATAAGTGATATAGAATGTGTTTGAGAAAGAAAAAGAAAATTGAAAAAAGTCATAGATATCCCATGATTGTTGATCCATGACCTTGTGAGCAAGATACACACATTTTCCAACCAAAGGACGCGCACGCAGAAGTTTCCCTAATTACGTCGAAAGGCGTACACCTATTGACAATGGACACAATTAATGACCTTTTAACCTTATTTAACCTTAAACCCTAATCTGATGGCTATGCATTGAAGATGCTGGCATATTCTTAGTTGTCCTCCAAAATCAATGGGTCAGATTTATTATTCATAACTTTCTTGCATTTCTCAAGGCATCGTTAACATGTTTACTTTTTAACTTTTACCTAATCACATTAAAAAATTACTGTAAGGATATGTAAATGCCACGTTTAAATGATTAAGTAGGATTAAACCGTGCAACCAAACGTTTCATATTACCACAGACGGATTACGGATTACCACATACATTTTATATTGGGGCACGAGTTAGCGGCTGTGCTAGTTTAATTCCATGGGTACTTAGCAACATGGATATAAATGTGAATCGAGAGATAACACTTGAATGGTTCAACGCTTAGTATTCTCCAACAATGTATAAAATTTATGCTGTCACCAAGGAAATGCTTTTAATTTTTTTTTAGAAAAGGTATGTTGTGAATGAAATGATTTTAATATTTGAATCAAAAGTATGTTGTTATGAATTAAATGCTTTTAATTTTTAGGAAATACTTTTAATATTTAACAAGGGTTGGTAAATTTGGAAATGAAGATGATAGTTAACATTCTATAATTATTGATGATGATACATTGAAACATGAACAATATGCTAACAAATGGGCTAGTTTCATAATCTTAAAAGAAATCAATTTTTTTGAGGGGTTTTGTTATTTTAAACTAGAAAAATTAACACATATAACTACACCGTCAAAAATAAGAATTCAAAAACATAGACTCACAAGAGATGGAGAAAGTCTTATTGTTCCATGATGACATAATTTATAGATTTGTACTCGGTATTGGACAAAATCTCTTACCATGATTTTACTTTAATGTAGCTGCCATATAATTTCCTTCCAATTAAACTAAACAAGCCAAATGCAAATCTCATTTAAAAAAATAAAAATAAAAATAAACATTTAATGTTTTATAATATATATAATATTTTACAATATATATTTTACTATATATAATATTTTACTATGTTAACATATATATTTTAAAATATAATATATATTTTAACACATAATATTTTAATATGTTAACATATATTTATAAAATATATAATATATATTGTAATTTATATAATATTTTAATATATTATGACATGACAAATATCTAAATTACATTATGATATATTATTTTTATATTTTATATTTTTTTATTTTAATTTTAATTTTGGAATGGGATAAAATTAGAATAGAAACCAATAAATGAAGAGAATGATATTGTCAAACCTTATGCCTCCTGCAAAGTCAATTTGGATAGGGAAATCTATATTGAGAAATTTACATTGGGAAAAGTATTTTATTATGCTGGTGTAATAACTCTGTTATATATATTAGATTTTGTTTTTAAGTTAACAACTAATAGTTCTATAACCTAGAATTTGTTATTAATTATGCAATTAATTGTGTAATTAATTATGTACATCCAATAACTTGAAGCCTTCAATAAAACATAAAAAAATATTAACCAATTAAATTTCAAGAGCTTAAATTGCCCCTCTTCTCCACAAGCCTCCATCGTCATTGCTCCAATTGTTGAATCGCTCTGGAATGTGTTTTTAATGTAATGTCCTTCTCTGGTATAAGTGTATCTCTACGATATATACAAATCGGGTAGCACAAAACTTGCACACTAAGTCGGCAACACCCGATCTTTTGATGCTGATGGTGCACTTGGAATCTACTCCACTTCGCTGGTTGGATGGAACGTTGGGTTGCTTCACGTACAAGTTAACCGTGGGAGCCATGCATAGTTGTCATTACTAATTTAAATTTTTTTTATAGATTTTTTCTACTTGCACTTCGAACAGCTTTATTGATAATGGAAAGATTTAATAGGGTTTAGTGCTTAATAAGTTTTCTACGGACAAGATTAAATATGACTGAAATATTCTTAGTAGTCACACAAAATAAATGGCTGTGAATTCAATCATTAACTTCATAGCTATTATAAAGACATTATTTTATGTGTTTACTTTTTTACATTTATCTAATCATATTTAAAAATTACCAGACAAATTTACTTACCCTACATTTCTTTAAATGTGCAGCCACTATCTATGCAACATTTCTAAGAGATGGATTATATAAATATATAAAAGGATTTTATTATTTAGTTACGCCACTGCAGTCGATCTTCCTCGGATGTGACTTCGTACGCTGTTTTGGCCGTCTAGATTGGTTAAACGATCATCCGACTGCTTTCAACCATTCATCGTGGTTTCATTATTCTCTTAAGATATCTTCGGATGGAACGCTTGTTGTTTGTTGCGCCTTATACGTAGATTTTATTAGACGACCACTAAAGGTCTGTACACCGCCAAATTTGCAACATTCCAAGAGTCGTCCCAGAGTCGGCGCTTACATTTTCAAGCTCAATAAATCCCACTGGCAACTAAGAGTTAAATCCATATGGAATTTCTGTAGTGTAAGGAGATCAGCGTACGCAAAACCAAGCCCTGCAAAACGATTGTTGTTTGCAAGAAATTGGCCAGGCGACTGCTTGGAACAATGTCCAGTATGGGGTATCATTGCATGGGCACTGTGGTTTACGCTGAGGCTCCTCGTTCCTGGAAGCCACTGACTGGACACGCTCAGTTTTGTAACATTGTTCATAATTTTTTAGTATTTTTGAGCGTATCCGTTAATCTATTTACTTTTTAACAATTATTTAATATGAAGAAATTACTGTGTAACCATTTAATTGCTACGTTCTTTTACTATTAACTTTTCTTTTTTACAGTATTAGATTTTCATTTCCCTAGATTTGCAATATCTACCATACACTACAACAGACATATCGGCAAGCTATTTCATATTCTCTCTGAAAATCGTGGCCAGGTTAATGAATTCTGTCGTTTCAAAGAAATGGTGAAGACCACAATGAATTCCAGGAAGTGGTGAATACCTTAATGAATTCCACACTGCAGTCGAATAAATAAAAGTGTTGCATATATAGCTAAGGTCTATTTGCAGGAATTTTCTGTAGGCAGAATAGAATTAAGATACAACTAGTTTAATTTAATGCAATATGGTGTTACAGGTGTATAATTTACAATTTATCAATGGAGTTCAAATGGACACGCTTTTGTATTTCTAACTACAAGAATTTTCTGTGAACAGAATAAAATTAATTACAGAATAAAATTAAATTACAGGGATTTTAATTTAATGCAAACCAGGGAAATACTTCGACGATTTGCTGTCCAATGAGTTAAACCCTAAATAAATAGGGTTTGTAAATGAAATACGCCTATCGGCGTTCATCAGCCACATAAATGTGGCTGTGCTAGTTGTAATACAGACCACTGTCAATTTGAATCAATTATCACACCTCGCTTAACTGCAACCTGACACCTTCACAAAACCAAAATAATTTAAATGATATCCTGTAAGGAGTTTATACCTTGAGTAAAAGCTAGAAGCAAAGCTATTCTGTGGGAAAGAAAAAGCTTATGACAGATCCTTTCACATAAACCATCCATGAGTTTTCCTATGTCCTTATATTCTGTTATGGGAGGTAGTAAAATGTATGGACATATCACATACTTAACTAAAAAATAAATAGTAAATAAAGTGGTAAAGTAAATATTAAATAAAGCGGTAAAAGAAGATGTAAATGTTAAAATTGATTTAATAATATTAAATAATGTGCTAAAGGAAGATGTAAATGTTAAAACTGAAGTAATATTGTTTGGATTTGTTAAATTATGCTCCATAGCAATTGATAACTCATTGTAGTAATTTTTTAATCATATTTAATTAAAGTGAAAAAATAAAATTGATAACTTACTGTAATAGTTTTTTAATAATATTTAGTTAAAATGAAAAAGTAAGCATGATAAATTGAACAATTAATAGATTTTTGATAAATCATGGTAATAATTTGTTAATCATGTTTATTTAAAGTGAAAAACTAAACATGATGAACAAACCAATTCATAAGCAGATAGTTTTGACATCTTATTCAATAATTTGGAGGTGAGACAAAGAATATAAAACTTGTTTATAAGAACATTTACATTATTTTTGAACTCAATAACATTAAAAATCTTATTACCTTAATCAAAATGTAAATACATTGTTGGTGGTCCAAATAAAGTGCTAGATAAACAGTACCAACCATAAAAACAAAAGATATATAAAAATCAGCTATCTAATAGATATCATCTTAAATCTAAATATCATCATAAATCTCATCATACCTGAAACCCCTGTGCAATACCTAAAAAGCCCGCCTAGACAGTTGCCTCCCATAGTATCCCTAGCCTCCCATCGTATCCCTCGAACGCTCTGATAGTCTCCAGTACAACTTTGCTGATCCATCCTGGAAGCACTCGAAGCTTGCATAGTTCATCATGTCTAAATCTTTGTTTATTATTCAAATGTTGGGGCGTATTACCTGAACAACAAACCAAAAATAAGAATGAGATAACCAGCGAATTGCTATGAGAAAAGATAGATTGGGCTTCAGAAATCCATGGAACTCTTTGTTCGTGGCATTGGGTAAAGCTTGCAATTAAATGCAAACGAACAATGTATTGTGCATTCAATATGAAAATTATCAAAAACCCATGCAAAGCCCGGGAAAATATTGTTGGAATAATGTAGAAATGTTAGGGATTGGGTTGTTGTGATCTTCTTATGTTTAGAATAGAGAGGTTTGAGATCCACATTTCTTGGATCTAAGATCTAGTTTGTTGTAACCATCTCCAGCTATATATTGTACTCTGTTTTCAATAGCTAATTGAATTGGTTCACCATTCCGTGAGTGAGCGAGCCTTCAGTGCTCTGCTCCATTTCGCGTTCTGTCTTTAACTAATATGGGTGCTAGATAGTCTGGTTTCGATATCCACCCTCAGACTGTGAAGCTCATCTGTCTGAAGTTCATCAGATGAGAATGTTAATACATGTGCACCTCAAAATTCGAGAAGATATGCAACCATAAGGCAGATACCCAAGTTCCATATGCTAATACAAAGAAGGTTAGATATGCTAATACAAAGAAGAAACTAAGTAATTTAAATGCGTCTATGTTAGTGTGCGGGTATAACCGAAACCATTAGTGCCCGAGTGAAATCTGAAACGCCAAGCCAAACGCGGCATCAGCATGATCACACCGGCCATGCAGCGTCAAATCCAAACCTGGCCAAAACGAAACACCTACCAATATGACACCTGCGATCAATTCTTTGGTCTTTTCCTAATGTTTGTAATTCGTGACTGGTTTTTCCTTAATGTTTGTAATTTGTGGTGAAGTAATTACGAGACACGGTAAGTAATTAAGGATTTGGAATAGCCCGTAAAGAGGCCCTTCACGCACTACAGTAATTGATGGTAAATAAAATGAAGCTCTCCAGTCACCCATGAAGCTCCATGCGTGACCAATCTTATAGCTGGTAAATAAGGTGAAGCATTCCACTCATCTACAAAACTCCACTTTGAGTAAGAAAACTGAAAACTTAAAAAAAAAAAAAATTAAATTCATTAAAAATTAAACTAAGGAAAACTAAAATTTAAAATAATTCATCATTATATTATGTTAATCAGGTTAATCTTTTTTAATAACTAAATAAAGTTAATCATCTTTTATCATGTAAGAAAATTAATGCTTCAAATAAAAAACGACTAAAAATATTCTGAGCAAATAAATAAAATGATGGCTATTAAAATGCTGAACAAATAAAATCATGAAATCATGGCTATTAAAAACCCATCTGTTATTAAAAAACCATTCATTCTGGTCATTTTCAATAGGTGTACGGCTTAAATATATATCATGCCATTAAGGTTTGGAATTTGGAATCAGGGTTTTCCTTTGCTTATTATCCCATTTAATATTGGCATTTGGAAATAGGTTCTCCTTTCAATATGAAGGTTTTCTATTGTTTAACTGTTTTCCATCGAGTTATCAAAATGTTCAATAAAGACAATTTAATAGTCAGATTCTAGCCTAATCCCATTTATAAAAATACAGTATATTATCACATCCATACTAAGCTGACCGATGTAGTATATTTGGCACACAAATATTTATATTTTTCCTAAATTTTGTTAATCATAGTGTTATATAAATATATAGCATATTATACCATCCTTACTACGCTCACCGATGTAGTATATTTCGCATGCAAATTTTTATTTTTTTTATTCATTTGTTATTCTTATCATAATTTTTGAAATAATAAATTTTTGAAATTGAAATTTTTTCAATTTAATTTTCACCTAATTTTCAACCATGTACTATATCATGCAATTTTTTTTATTTTTACTGTTTCTTATTCATTTGTTATTCTTATCATAATTTTTGAAATAATACATCTTTAAAATTGAATTTTTCTCAATTTAATTTTTCCTGTGCTCACAACATCAACACACTAGTCCGCGCACTCTCGCAAAATTTAAACTTTGTGAGCTATGCAATGACAATGAATACATCACAAAGCTCTAAGAACCGGCGATGAGATTATGCATAGAGGCCAAAGATAAAATGCCTCCAGCTGCAGATGATGGCAAAAGATTAATCTTTTCCAAAACCACCCATGAAGACAAAAGATGGTTGCTAGGGAATATTACTCTTTGGGTTGATAAAATATTAGGGTGCTAGGGAATATTACTCTTTGGGTTGATAAAATATTATTCCTCACTTCTAGAACTATCATTTTCCACTTGGAAAAAATAACCCAAGGCATGTTGAACAATTTGATGAGAGTGCACCCTTCAAAATATTTGAAGAATGTGCATCCCTTTGTAAGTTTGGCTGAATGCACGACCTCTTTAAACATTAATTTATTATATAATGCACTCTTGAAATGTTTTCTAAATGCACAGGCTTTATGAAGATGTGTTTATGTGGCTGGCATTTCTAAACGTAATCAGACAGGATGAAGCACACGAACATGTTACCATTAGGCATTGGCTGTTGAGTGTTCCATATTTTAAAATGACATTTGATAAAACCTTGAATCAATAAGTTTTATTGATAATTTTTTCCTCCCAAGAGAGTTCAGATGCATCTTCCTGCTAGTTATTGTTAGGTGAGTGTCTATTGAATGCCTACTACCATTGTCCCCGTGAGCGAAGCGAGCTTTAGTTATCCTACAACAATAGATCTACCATGTGAGCTTCCTGGCTTGAAATAGCTCTATACATTACGCAAATTAGGACATATATTTTCTCTATTCATTGGCACGATGTATTCAGGATTTTATATCTCATTTTATTAGTTTCTCATTACAGACAGAATTTACTCGATCGTTAACTCAGCATTACCATACATAATTTACCCATCATTTACTCACCAATCACTTGCATCATTTACTCATCAATCACTAGCTAAATCACTAGGCATCGTACCCGAATGAACTAGTTAAATCACTCGTCATTGACTCATCGTTACACTCCTCAATCCGCCAGGGTGCATCGTCTATAAGCATCATAACCAAATCTCTCTATGAATCAAAGGAACATATGGTGATCACATATGACATTTTCTCCATCATGAACTTTCATGCATCGTCATGAAATCACGATACTGCATCGTATATAACCTCGTTGACAATTCTCTTAGGGAATGTACAGCTATCAATCTCGACTACGAAGGACCCGAAGGCAACCTCAACCAACTCAGAACCATATGTACATCGACGAGTGATAGGGGTAGACGTAGTAGTGGCTTGGCTTTATCACTTCCATTTCTTATTGGCTCCTCGACTTCATTGTATTTTGCTTTACTTGACTTCATTGTACTTGGCTTGCGTCAGAGAGGAACATATGGTGATCACATACAATATTTTAATCATCATGATGAACTTGCATGCATCGCCATGAAATCGCGATACTGCATCGTAAATGACCGCGTTGACCATTCTCTCAGGAATTGTTTTTTCCTTTGAATAAACAAAAGCAAATAAAGGCAAACGATCGTGAATGTGGAAATTAAATTCATGAAATTAATTTGGTAATTTTGATTTCAATTTGAAATGCTCATCAACACTGTGGCACGGGATTCACAGACAATAAGCTTCGATCCGTTATTTTATGTTTCTTTTAATTTGTTTTCATGTTTTTTTCGCTGTCCAAAACCCTTTGCCGTGCCATAAGTGTTTTTTTAATCATCCAAGCTATTGCTCAGTGAGTTTCTATTGAATGTCTACTTCCATTGTCCCAGTGAACGCAACCGGTTATTGTTACGTAAGTGTCTATTGAATGCCTACTGCGATTGTCCTAGTGAGCGCAATGGGATTTAACTTAGATCACTAGTAGCTTATGGCGTTAAATCCCATTAAATATTCATGGCGTTAAAGCCCATTAAAGATTCGTGATGATCTTGCAGTAATTCCAGTCAAGATTCAGTTGTGATGATACCTTTCCAGCTAAAGCTTTAGCAACTTATCCAAACTTGAAGCAATGCCATCCTTGCAAGCTTAAAGCAAATGCATCTCTTCTTCTGTGATGGCAGGGACTTTCTTCTTTAATGGCAGGGACTTGTTGCTTTGTAGTTCTAATGGCAAGGCCCTGTTGCTTTGTTATTCCTATTGTTTAATTTATATTTGGGAGTATTAGTAATCAGGTTGTTGTAATTTTCATTAGTATGTGTGTAAATAGATTCAATTTTAATAAGTTAATCTAATTTTTAATTTGGAAATTTATTAACTATTTTTTTGGATTGTTTGAAATTGAAATTGGTTGACTTATGTCATCATTTCAACTATTGACTAAATAACCATAATTGAGTATCTCCTCTTATATATATAGCATGTAGATCATTGACTCCTAGCAATCTAGATCCTAAGAAAGTGGATTTGATTAGCTCTCCTAGCAATCTAGATCCTAAGAAAGTGGATTTGATTAGCTAAAAATAGATAACTTAGAAACTCACATTTACAACAACTGTAAGCATTATCTCATAGTTAACCTAGAAACTCACAGTTACAATAGTTGTAACCATTATCTTTGACACCCTCCCTTAATCCTTACATTACAAATATCACAATCACAAATTACAAAACATAACAAAAGGTTACAACACAAATTTTGTCATGTCTGTCTCACTGATGCTCATACGCAGTTACACCCATCTCTGAACTTCATAGACACACTCTTTCTCTCCATCATCTTCGAGCTACCACTTCTTTCAACACAAATACAACCGCTTCCGACCATCTTTGAAATGTCTATAGGATCGACGATTCTAAACTACCCCGAAGAATAGTATCGATACTGAAACATTCGGTAATCGACCTTACAAAGCGACCTTTGCACACACTCACCAACATAATGATAACCCATAAGTATTGACTATGAAGCACCGAAGTACAACAATAATATCCATCTTTGAATAGACTTGTAGACATATTTAAACCAGTCATGTATTCCTATAGCATCAAAGTGCACCAAGAACCACTAGCTTTAAAAGATGCTACTCTATTCCCTAATTGGTTCTTCATAATATAAACAAACACACAAAATAATGCTATTACATAAATTACACGATATTTTTAACACAAATTCAAACACAACTCAACATCTAGGTTTATCTGACCATTGTTATGATGCTCGACTTAAATTAGATCACCAGTGATCTATTTTGTCCAACAAATTAGCAGGCGACTTTTCTGGGGAACCAGATTCACCACATGGATCGACTAGGTTGGATGGACGAACACAACAACAACAACTGGTGGCTCATTCTTCAGCGCTTCCATGGGAATTATACTTCTTCCACACAAATCTTCTTCAGTACCATGGCATCTCCACCGATTGGCAATATTTCTTCTTTCTCGGATAACTCCGGATCACGAAAATTCCTTCTGTATAGAGTATTTAATCCAACGGGAAACACATGATCAGGTGGCTACTATGCGATGAGGCTCTCCTTCTGCAACGTTCACAGTCAGCAAATCACATTTCACGTCTCTTTGATTCTCAGATCTCGGCTTTATTTCCACGAATACGATCTTTGCCAAATAAATGCAGTTACAAGCAACTACTCTTCCACACTAGCTCCAGATCAATAACACACTTACAAGAAGCATTTAAGTAGGGATGGATCTGCAATACGTTGACATCAAAGGGGTATCCTGCAACTTGAGCAATAACATAACTGATTCAATTTTTCAAAAATGCACCTTGCCTCAGCTTGATTTGTTTCGAATCTGGCGGCGATTCTCTTACAAGACACACAGAAAACACACACTAATTAATCTCACACAGAAAAAATTAAGAAATTCAACATGCTACTTATGTACAGAGAATCGTCTCCCAAACTATTTCATCTTATCGGCCATTCCCGTGAGGGATTAAGCCCAGCCAAGCTCTCATACCAACATAGAAATCGAGAGGGAAGCCATTGCACAAGATTCACACACAAAGAATAGTTTGTATTACTTAATAGACAAATGGAGGTTACATATATAACATGCAGATCACTGACTCCTAGCAATCTAGATCCTAAGAAAGGGATCTAATTATCTAAAAATAGTTAACCTAGAAACTCACAGTTACAACAGCTGTAAGCATTATCTCATAGTTAACTTAGAAACTCATAGTTACAATAGTTGTAAGCATTATCTCTAACACTCTTAACTAAACACACAATAAATATACTGAACTAGGTAGCCTATCAAACAAAGTAAGAATTAACAAAAAAACCACTTTTTCATATCTACTAAAACACAATTATTTAAAAAAAAATATATTTAAAGAAAAGGCATGATCCTCCATATTCATGTAAGTTGGCGCCACTATTTTAGATATTTTTAAATTAAAATCTGAATACATTTATCACTAATTTAGGTAGCATCTTTTAATCTTATTAAATAAAAAACTAAAAGAAGCATGGTACATACATTATTAAATTAAATTTATGACATTTATAGCAATATATAGGTTATGATATTATTTATTTGTATAGGGATATATATTATTAGTGGCGATCCATAATTAATTGACTTCATATTAAGTTGTCCTTTGACTATAAATTTTTGCATAATCTTTATTGTTCGAACTAGAGAACTAAAAACATTATTTTTTATATACACTCCGATGGATTGCACATAGCAACAACTATTACATCTACTTGTGGAGATAGTCTGTTCAATGCAATTTTCTATTTGATAGCAACAAAGTTTGGTGTGCACTCACTATGCCTTTGCACTATGAAATCCTTTTGCAATGCAATTATAAGTGGCAGTCGACATGCGTTTAACTGCTTGGATCAACACCTTTTACCATATCCCAAATTAAGTATGTCAACAATTGGAAGTTGGAAACAATACCTTGTAAACATGACAATGCTATATGAGAAAGGAAATATAGAGGGTGGCACATTCTGTTTACAATGGATGTCTATCATATTCAGGACAAATATCGAGGTCTCGTCAACCCTATCAGATGGTAATGTCCATTCCTACTGTATTGATTCAAACTACGATTGAACAATTGACATGATATCGTCGAAAATAGATATTCCATGCATCCATTATCAACCTTTGATAAGAAATAATTCCAGTAAAAGATCCATTGTCCATGCCACCCAAATCGCATCGAATCTGCATAAGCATCACATACTGTCTAATCATGATGAAACTCATCCCAATTGTCATCAGGTCATGGAGAGCTTAAACACAAAATGTAGACTGACTTATCACAACTTGAAAAAGGTCATACATGAAAGAAATAAATACATTGGTACACTTCCTTCTATACCTTTGAGTTGTACAACTGGTCATCATGAGGTGAAAAAGAGCTCGACCAAGAAACATAAATTCACATATCACAACCTAAAAAAAAATGTGCGTGCAGAACACGATCACATTTTCACACTTCCTATTGAACACAAATATCACATGTCCAATGACAAAGAACATCATCATTTGCACCATCGATATGGCGAGGATGCAATGCTCATAACAAATGTCGATTCCACCTTCAACATGGCTTGTCAACAAATGAAACTAGTTTGGAGTGGCAACCATAATTTAACCTACCACATGTTGAAAAAATAGATACATGAGAGAAACAAGTGCAACTTCATATCCCACAATGGTCATGAAACTGACCAAGAGAGAAAATTCATATATCATAGTCTAGATCCCACACCATGCACTGCTAGGATTGAAAACCAATAAACACTTACTCTGCATCATTGCCTAGAAAAGAGAGATGCAAAACATATCTATATGAAACAAATTAAAGTAACTCCTTCCATTGCATGTGCAAGTAGGAAGTTATCCTCTATAGAACAAAATTATACTATGAAGAAATGAGGAAGTTTGGAAATGTTGTACAATTTGCACAAGTTCAGACAGTACTTGCTTGGATCTCACTTTAAGATGTACACAAACCATTTTCTGCTAAGATACCTAGTCAACAAGCTAGTGTTGGGGGGATGAATATGTAGATGGATATCGTTGTTCCATGACTATGAATTTGAGGTGATCCTAAAACCAAGAAAATTCGACTTAGGACCAAATCACTTATAGTACATACTATGAGGAGAAGATGCAACAAACTTGGATGACAATTTACAGGTTGCACACCTATTTTCAATTTTCAATAGCCCCATCAAACTTCATAGATTCACAAAAGAAGAATATAGTAGTGAAGGAAATAGATTAGTGGTTGATAGCAGGAAATATATGCAAGTTAGGAATAGATGGTATTTTGCGACAATGCATATTGGAGAATGAAAGGAATATGTTCTTGTCATAGGTGCATGAAGGAGTTGCAGGAGGAAACTATGCAAGAAAAGCAACAAATCATAAGATTTTGCACATAGGATTGTGGTGGTCTACCCTGCATAAATATGCCAAGGAATTTTGTCATAGTTGTGATGTGTGTTAGATACATGGGAAGCTTTCCCGGAGAGATGTGGTGCCCTTAGTACCACAAGTAACATTACAATATTTTTATAAATTGGAAGTGGACTTTGTTGGTTCGATTAATCCACCAGCTAAGAGGTCGACAACTAGGTACATCATTACCGCGAAAAACTATTTAACCAGATTGGTCGAGGCATAACTAGTAAGAGAATATAATACAAAGACAACTGCACAATGTTTTTTTGAAAATGTGGTGACAAGGTTTGGATTCCCAAGAACACTTATGAGTGATCAAGGAACTCTTTTTTTGAATAGGGCGATTGCAGAATTGACAAAGGAGTTTCAGATCCATCATCAAAATAACACCCCATATCACCCTCAGGAAAATGGAACAATAGAATCATTCAATAAGATCTTATAACATACACTGATGAAGGTTTTTAATATATGCCAATACGACTCGGAGTTGAATATTCCAATAGTGTTATGGGGATATATGACTACAAGAAA
>JASDQU010882458.1:15067-34231 GCA_032191745.1 Picea mariana | reverse complement strand
GAGGACAATCTTGTTGTAGTTGTATCTCATGTTGGATAGCCCTTTTTGGAGGAAATTCCTTTGGTTCCTGAAACATCTCATCATATTGGTTAACAACCTCATATAAATCAGATTTCAACTTTGAATCACAACCTTGGAAATATTCGTTTTCAACATTGTCTTTGGGTTTGATCATCAAGAGGACAAAATTCTTACTAGCATTGACTAATCTCTTCATTTGTCCAGCATTTACAAGTGACAAATTCAACTTCTTTGTATGTGCTCTAACAATGTACTCAACTCCATTTTTAAACAAATGATATTTTTTCTCATGACAATGAAAGATGGCTCTCCTATCATATAAGTATGGGCTTCCCAACACAATACCACATATATCTAAAGGAATAACATCAAGCTCTACCTCATCTATAAAATTTGCAGTGATGGAAAATCTAATTTTACACCTTCTTGTCACATGCAATTTGGAATTGTCACATATCCATCCTAGAGGGTATGGTTTAGGATGTGGAGTAGTTTCCAATTTTATTTTCTTGACAGTGTCTTCAGATATTAGTTTTGCTTGAGATCCAGTATAAAAAAGAGTATCTATCTTGGTATGCTTTGAAATCACCCTTATGTGGAAAATCTCTATTCTTTCTTTTTCTTGTTGAGTTTCATTGAGGCTTTTACTACTTGAAGAACTAGTACTTGCAATAGAGTCCTTACCTTGAAAACCCATGGCTGTAATATTTGTTTTATCACCCGAATCAGAACCTAAATCATGTTGTACGGTTGCAGTAGTCTTTGGTTTCTCCTTATTGCTGAACTTTTTGGGTTTCTTTTCAGGATGAAGTTTCCAACAATGGTCTTCATCATGGCCATCTTTTGAATAGTGTTTACATGTGATTTTCTCTCCCTCTTTCTTGACTGAAGCATTATTTCTTCCATTTCCCTTGAAATTCTTATTTCCTTTGTCTCCATGAACAAAAGGTTTCTTGCTGCCCTCTTGAGGTTCATTCCTCCCTCTTCCTTCCAAATGAGTTGTCTGTACACAACCTTAATATAGACTTGTAGGCTTAAACATAATTATTGTGTGTCTGAAGTAGCTATGCAATCCTCCAATATATTTGAGTAAAGTTTCTTGAGAAGACAAATATATACCCAAAATCAAAGCCCTTCTTCTAAATTCTTGAGTGTAGCTTTGAACACTTTTCCCTTTAGCTTGTCTAAAGTGTTTCTAGTCCATAATAGATTTTTGCATGTATGCTAATGGATAAAACTGTCTTTTAAGTGCAACAATAAAATCATTCCAAAAGGATAAAACTTTACCATGTTTCTTCATGTGCTCTTGAGTTTTGGCTTCCCACCAAATGAGTGTTGCACTATCCAATCTTAAAGAAGCAAGTTGAATCTTAGTTTCATCATCTTTGATCCTTTGTATCCTACAATACACTTCAATCTGAAGAATCCAATTATCCAATTTCTCAGCATTTACCTCTCCATTGTACATAGGCAATTCAAACTTAATATCAAGCTTAAGCAAATGAGTTTGTAGAGGATTTTTACCATGTTCTTTTGGAGAATTTGGAAGTGATTGTGAAATGGTAGAAGAGGTGGAAGATGGAGGTGAAGGAGGTGGAGAATCACCATTCCCTCCATTTCCCTTTGGAGTTTTATCACCACTATCTCCATTACCCTTTGGAGGGTTTAAGCTTTCACCTTGCAATCTTGCATTTCTTTCTTCAAATAAAACTTTCACCATCTATGCCATATCATAGAAATATTTTTTGAAAGTTTCATCCTCTGAAGGAAGAGTTTCATGACTCTCCTCATGAGCCATACTTGGTGAATATCTCCTTGAAGCTTGAGGTGATTGTGTATTCCTCCTTCCTGACAGTTGAGAACTTGGCTCTACAAGTTGACCTTCTCCTCTTGTGAGCTTCAACCTTGTAAGCATCAAAAAACAAAACACTTGCAAACAATCAAGCCTTCAAAAACCTATGCTCTGATACCAACTTGATATGAAAATGAGAAGACTTGTATCTTTTAAAATATTTGTAAGTGTAAATTATGTGTGCTTGGGAAAAATGATCAATTTGAAAACACATAAAATAAATAGCTTTCACACTTAAGATGCACATAATAACCAACAATAACAATCATCAAAGTAAACACATAACACAACAAATGATAAAGGAGTTCACCCCTCTCTTGGGCTACATCTCTTGGTCTAGATTCTAATGGATCATTTTAATTATTTTCTCAAAGTGTTAAAAAAAATGCCTTACAATGCTAAAAATACCAAATAGATGGATCCAATGGCTCCAGAACATCCATAAACCCCTAGTTGGGCTTTTTCTGCACCTGATTTGGCCAAAAAATGAAGAAGATATCCTCCTGGAAAATTTCCCCTTCAATCTTGCTATCTCTAGTTCTCCAATTCGCATCTGTGTGTGACTAACCTGGCTCCTGAAGCATTACTGGGCCAAAAACCCAGCACACAACATTGTTCCGAGAAATGGGGTGCATTTTCAAACAGTTAGAGGCCTAGCCCCTTTTTCGGCAGAGATGTTGGACGCATAGGCATGTCTAAGCATCAAGCCATTGTTGAAACTCAGAGATTGAAAGTCTAAGCTACCATAATGACATGAAAGAAACCTTAGTGTTTATCGAGATATGCAAATTAAATTTATCCACCCACTTCTCCTCGAGAATGTCCAACCATTGTGGAGCCTCGATTCTGAGCCGACGAGAATTTGAGATACTCAGACATCTGAATTATAACTTTTTTGTTGACTGAGATGGGCCTGGAGTGTACTTCTTTGAATATAGCCTTGTTTCATGTGACCCATAATTTCCAACAGACAAATTTTGGGGTCGCCATCCATATTCTTTTCAAAATGGGCTTCATCAAAAGGACCCTGAATAATAAGCATTCCATTTTCCAAGAAGAGGTCTAACCATTGATAGCCAGGAGATTCAATGACTTATATCGGACAACACCATTTTCCATACCTCTTTGCAAAATTGCATTCCAAAAATAAATGGGAAATGGATTCAAAACTTTCATGGCACAATATGCACTTGCAATGACCAAGAAAACCTTTTTTGCATAAGTTTTCTCCGATGAGAATTTCCCATGAGCCAAGATCCAGTAGAATATATTAATCTTCGGAAAACCATCATTATGCCATATATTTTCCCAATTACTCAACTTCGAGGGAAGATTAAATAGGTTTTTGTAAAGGAGCATATCCACCCTTAACAAAATATAGATGAGATCCCCATCCCCTGTTTTCGGAGGCATTCTTTTGAATACAATATACACCCTGAAGCGTTGAAAGAAAGGAGTCAACCAAACCTAAAGATGAGGCAAAATCTCCCCTGAGTCCCATCCATGCCAAGAACCTGATGAATTCCGATTTGAGATGTGATATAATGTATACTTATTTCATTGACCGAGCCAAAATCTGAGAGGAATAAGAGATTGATCCTGCTCCAGTGGAGGATTCCCTATGATACTATCTTGCCATATTCTTATAAACTACCCATTCCCAAAAATCCTAGTGAGGGAACTTTGGATTGATTAATGAGAGAGAAACCTAGATGACCATTAATGTAGTAATGTATAAACATATTAATGGATGACCACATTGACTGTGACCATGGTTGACTATGATTGACTATAGTTGACCAAGAGTATGATTGGGCATGGTTGACCATGACCATGACCCTAGTTAACAAAGGTTGATAATGGTTAACTAGGGTTGACCATAGGAAATCATGTTATTTTAACTATTCAATTAAATAAACAATGGAATATGGTTGATAAATTGCAACATTGGGAAATGAACGTCACAATGCGATGATGGGAGATGGTCAACACATTATGACATTGGTAAATTTTTATCGCAATGTGACAACAGGGATGTGTCACCAAATTGTGATGTTGGATAATATTTGTCACAATGTGACAAAAGAAAAGGTTTTGTAACATAGTGAAGTTTCGGCATGAACGTCACATTGTGATGTTCATGGAAGAGTAAGTTGGATTTAGTCACATTGCAACATTACATCAAAGGTTATATAAATTTATGTTTTTCCTTAAGGGTTATATAAATTTATGTGTTTCCTCGAGGGTTTTATTCTGCAATGAAGAAGTTTTTACTATGGTAAAGATAAATGTTATAAAACATGGCCACAATTTAAGAACAAAAAAGCGAGGATGAGTTAAAGAAAATTTCTCATCACGACATTTATAAGCAAGGGTATCATAGAATTGAATGTTAATGTTATTGCATAAAGAGAGACTTGAATATTAATGTTTCAAGAGGTTCAATATAAAGCAATATGATATAGTGGTAATTTAAAAGTAAAAACTCAATTGTTATTAACTGAATATTATTTGAGAGATTTGAAGAAAAATATATGTTATGTTTGAATTTGGTATGGCATTTTACATAGTATGTCACATGGTCAAATATGAAGAGTAATAATTCTACGAGGCTGACACATCCGAGAAATTGACATTAAATTAAGAGGTCAACTTTAATATTATGCCATATTGTGAAATTTCAAATGTAAAAAGATGAATAACTTGAACATAATGACCCATATCAACATTTGAAGATAAATAAAAGTTTTATTTGGTGTAGACGCCATATTGTAAAATTTCAAATGTAAAAAGATGAATAACTTGAATGGAATGACTCATATCAACCTTTGAAGATAAATAAAGGTTATGTTTGGTGTAGATGTATGAATAATATGAGACATTACAACATAGGGACAAACCATAGTAGGATGGGGAAATAATAAAAGGATTTCATTTCAAAAACACTATGACAATTTAAAAGTAATAAAGTGATTAATTTGAATGGAATGACATATATCAACATTTCAAGAGTAATAAAGGATCCATATCGGGGCATGATCGTAGGCGTTACAGCTAGGGTTTCCCTGGTCGTAGTCCCCATGCTTTGTTTTTTTTTTTTTTTTTCCTAGTGGTCGCGGCAAAGTTTGTTTCATGTCCCTGCTTGGAGATTGAACGCTGAGCCTTTGATGCACCATCTCCTTAGCACTTTTTCCCTGCTGCGGCATCATCCTCGGGGTTTTTCTTTGCTGAGAGCTTTAGATCGAGCCCTCTTCATTAGTTGTGTTTATTTATATGATGGTGGGCATGGATCTTTCTACCTTGATAGTGTTGTTTGTGTTCGGATCGGGTTTTCTTTTGGGAGGCGGTGCCTATCGGTGTTTGTGTCCTCAACCTTCCTGGATGCCCCGATTCTTCTTGTTTTGGTTCCAATTTTGTGAAAAGATTGTTTGTTGCCCAGATCTGGTCCACTTCATTCTAGTTTTTCTTATGGTGGTCGGGTATATTTTATTTGTTGGTGAGTTTCTCTAGGTGATGCAATGATTTTGCTTCGGCTCTTTTCTTCTCAGATCCATCTTATTTTACACATATCGAGTACTCTGTTGGTCGAAGGTGCTTCTTTATCTCCGTGTAGCTTCCTTTTTTCCTGTAGGAATTCAAGGTCTCTCCATCTAACCTCCCTATCTATATTTGGGGTCATTGTTAGGGTTTGATGCATACCTTGAGCTTCTTATTCCTAGTTTCAAAGTTTGAATGCCGAGTTTCATATTTTTTCGGCCAGGGTTTGGATTTTTTGGGCCGTCTCTTTTTTTCTTGAGAGGATTGTATGCCTCTCAGACCCGGTTTGGCCTGCTTCTAGGTTCTCCTTGGCAGACATCTTGACGACCTGCTCTCTAATTGGGTATCTTGGGGCTTCCTTCTACAGTTTTGCCTTCTGATGACAGATCTTTCCTCATGGGTGCATGGATCTAGGCTTGGGTCTTGGTGTGTATATCTCTCACTATGTTCTGCTCCTGGTGTTGCGGTTCCTCTCTCTGGTTTCATTGGTTGTTCAGGGTTTGATGTATGCTTAGTTCTGGCTCCTTTTGGTGGATGTCGATGGTTTTCCTTTCTGGCGAGCATTGTACTAGAGATTTGAGGTCCTATCCTTAGGCGTGTGGTGTTGGTGGTTGGCACTTTGAGGTCTTTGGAGAGTGTGTGTAGTTTTCGAACTTCTCTGTTGGTTGTGGTCTACTTCGATGGTGATGCCTTCGGGTTCTGCCATAGTGAGGTTTCATACCTCTCTGACCTGGTCCTTCCAGTCACCAGGGCATTGTTGGAATTGCTTTTCTAGACTTATTTCTTGGCAGGACTTCTTGATCCGGGATTTCTGGTCTCTTTGGAGTTAATTTTTCCAGCTCCTTTTTTTTCTTTTTTCTTTGTGGCTTTCCAGCCAACTTTAATGTTCCTTTTGGGATCTCTTTACCCATCATGGGTCGTGCTTAAGGCACCTACAAAATTTAATTTGGTTCTCTTAGGATGAATAAAATTACGCTTTTTTCCTGGAAAAAAAAAGAAAATGATCCATATCTTTAAAACAAAAAAGAATTTAAATTCAAAAATATTTTCGTTTTAAGTACATAAAATCTAGTTTCTAAAAGCCAATAGTTTTAAAAATCTCTTAAATGGTACACATAACATAACCTATTCTAAAGTAAAACCATATTGATGACAAATACAACAAAAATTAAGGTCTACTTTTACTTCATGACCCCTTTGCCTTTGGAGCCATTCTCTCCTCATCTTTCTTCCAGCCACTCTATCATAAACATGTTGAAATTGTTGGATCATTTCCTTCAACATAGAAAAACAATGCAATGTATCATCAAATAGATGGGTTGGAGTTCCATTTCTGGTACTAATCATATTTTGTATGCTTGTAAGAAATTCTTATTGTGCATTAATTTCATGTATAGCCTCATATTTCTTCTAACCTCCCTATCACAAAAACATGTTGAAATTGTCGAACCATTGCCTTCAACTTAGAAAAACAATGCAAGGTCTCATCAAATAGGTGGGTTGGAGCTCCATTTCTGCTATTGATCATATTTTGTATCTATGTAAGAAATTCTTCTTGTGCAATGATTTCATGTATAGCCAAAATAAACTTTGAGACTGATTCATTGTCCAAAATTGTATGTTCAAAGAAAACAAAAAACAAACAAAAATATTTAGTATAGATGAGAAAAACAAGAATAACATAAGAAAAAAATTCATTCCCATAAACTATGAGCCCAAAGATCAGTAGAATTCATGTATGAATACAACATTTTTATTCATGACATATAAAAAATGTTGAAAGAAAAACTAAATGAATTAATAAAAAATGTCTTTTTTTAATAGAATGTTTAGAAGTGTGCAAAAGGTATATTATTTTGTATGGGAGAAAGAAATTATTCTTGCGTAATGATGTCATGGAGAATGAAAATAATCTTTGAAAATTCTTTGTTCTCCATAACTATATGTCAAAAAACACATCAATAAAGAAAATGATATAGTATGGAAAAAAAATATGAAAAACGGAAGAAAAAAAATCATTTCCTCTAAATTAATACCCCTAAGATCAATAGAATTCATCAGTGAAAACAACATATTTTTTTCTCCCATATAGATTATGTAGCAAGCAAAACTAAATGCATTATATTTAAAATTTAGATATAAAAAAAAAATTATTTGAATGTTTTGAAGTGTGGGAATAATGGTTAGTAGTAAAGAAAGGTACATTGAACAATGGATATAATTATCATATACAATATGTTAGAAAAGTTATGAAAGGATTATTACAACAAAAGTAATATCAAACGACGATAAAATGAACAAAAGACGGGCATTCTCTGCAAAGTGAAAATATTTATATCAGATATTACAATGATATGGACTTTAATCGTTCCTCTTCTTTTTTCCTATTTGTATCAGATATTACAATGATATGGACTTTAATCGTTCCTCTTCTTTTTTCCTATTTATATCAGATATTACAAAGATATGGACTTTAACCGTTCCTCTTATTTTTTCCTAATTGTAACAAATCCATTGTTTTTCATATTGGCATAACACTGAAAAGTGAAAGGTGGTGATATGCATAGACCATCTAATGATTTGACTATGGATATGGATGTGAAGGTCAACCCTTGTTGCTCTTTGTTCCCAATATCAATTGTCATTGTTCTATGTTCCCAATATTAGGGTTTTGTTTCCAAATATCGTAAAGATTAGGGTTTCGTTTAAACTTTTAAAATGGAACGACAATCTTGTTTTACATTAGGGTTTCCTTTAAAATATTAAACTTGAATTTCTAGGCAAACTTTCATTTACAAGAGTTGTTTTATTACCAAACTAATTAAAATGACAATCATGATAAACAACGTGTAATTATAAATTAAAAAAAGGCATAGTAAATCTGAAAGAGGAAACTAAACAACGAAGAGTGTGCAAGCAGTCGATGAATGTGACACCAACTACATCCCTAGAAAGAGTTGTTGTATTGGTTAATTACAATTACTTGCCAACAACATTAACATTAAATTTACCTTTTACCAAACCGCATATGTTCAAATTTGGAATCAAGGGGATTGTTGGTTTTTCTATGCTAATTTCTTGGATTGCTACATCATTTGGTTAATCTTACAACATAAACAATTGAAAAAAAAAAATAGTTGCAAAAAAGTAATTCTATTTGTCGACAGTAATTTAAAAACGTGTACATATGTTGCCCTCAATGATATCATCAAAAAATAATTGAAATTGACAATATCGAAAATAACAAGGTTCATTCTAAGATGTGGATCCCTCAACTATAACAACATTCATACAACATTTCTACAATCACATTGAGATTAATAATATAACTCATGTCATATAAAACAAATTAAAATCTCTAATTACAATACATATATTGTATGAAACATAATGTTGCACATGATTAGAGGTATGTTTCGCGTTCCTATGATCTTTTGAATAAAGAGGTATGTTTCACATTCCTATGATCTTTTGAAGAAAGTAGTTCCATTTGCTTGTCCATGTTTTTCCTTGACTTTGTGTGAATCCGTCCAACCCTTTGAAATTTTGGTTTATCCTTAGTTGAATGTCTCTCATGATGAAGTTGTATCTTTTTACTTTGCGGGCTCAAAAAATTGTGTTGTCTCTTAGTCATGATTTTAGATGGAGACACGACATTGACAAATTTTTGTTTATATCTTCACTTAAAGTGTAAAACAAGTTTTCAGTTGCTTCTACATGGTCCACATTTGAAGGAGAATTGCTCAACATATCCCTTGCTCTTTTATTGATCAATGCACATAAGACTTTCAATCTATCTACATCAAAGATTGGATTGTCCAATGTTGTAGTCTCAAGATCAACATGATCTAATAAAATATGTACATGGTGAATGTTTTCTTGGTCTTATGGTATCGGGCTCATTGTACCTGTTTAATTTAAATCAACTAAAAATCCAGTCTCTCAATAATTGGACTAAAAACATTTAGTAATGTATTAATGACCAAATCATGTTCACTAGCCCACATTTGAACTTTGAAAACATGCTTACAAACATTTTCATTCAATGTCCAATCACAAGTACAAAAATTAAACTTGGACCTTGTGTATATGACATTATACCAAGGATAAGAAGTAACCTTATTTTGACTACGAACCGGAAATTCATTCATATATTTTGGGTCGCACACACAATCTTCCTCTGGTATTTGAATTGCTCTAGACTTTGTGAGTCTCTTGTTTCTCACACTTTGTAGCCCTTCCACTTCTTTTAAACTTTGATTATGAATATAGTATAATTCAACTTTTGTCAACAAGCCAATCCACAAGTTTGTGGCATTCATTGCTTTCCTCATATATGTACCTATATTTTAGATACTTACGGTATGATTCAATTGCATTCTTTGCAACTTGATTGGAATGTAGGAATTTCCTATAAGCTTTCGCACACATACCTAAAATAATTATTACCGTCGACTTAAAATTATTGACTAAACACATGTTATTATGGAAAAATAGTCATTAACCAATGTTACAAAACACTTACATATTTTATCATTGGATAGCCAAGTGGTGTCAAAATATTTCAAAATTTTTTCCTCTTCATTGACTTCAAGAAATAATCTTGCAATAGTTTTTCGTATAGATTCATCATCCTGGCATACAAATGCATGATTTCCCCTAATGCATGAAAAATGTGAACTTTGTTTTCTTTGACTTTGAATTTGCTTCCAACATATTTTTCCAATGTCATACACATAGCATGATAGAGGAATTGGTTAAACTCATGAAATGGTATTACATCAGAAGAGAGTAAATTATATGAACGTAACATTACTTTTTCATGTTTCTTTTGAAAAACAACAAATATGGAACCTTAATGTCTGGATCTTAGCAGCAACATCATCTGTGATAAATGCTCATACATGCTAATCTGGGAGTTCTTTCATTCCCACAACAAATAAAATTGACAACCTTTTGTGAATATCATATGTAGTATTATGTGATGAAATCACTCAAGCCACTGGTACACCATTTTTTTGAATATCATTAATGTATAAAGTTGATACTATATTTAAAACGATTAAGTATAAATATTATAGTCAACACATAAGAATTCAATTTGATTGCCATATAGAAATGAAAAGGTCGATAATATGTACCCCATATATATGAGTACTAAATGTGGAATCCATGGACACAGTATTGTTGTGTGAATGTCTTAACATCATGGAACACATTCAACATGTTCATATGCCCATAATAAATGGTATGTTTTTCAATATCTTGCTTTTGGTAGAAAAATAAATTATCTGAACATTGATTGTACCAACAATTGACACTTGTTGGATCACTCTCATACTTCATATATTATTTATTTCTAATATTATATGAATGTTAGAAATATATGTAATTCTCATTAAGGTATCCAGAGTTAACCCTGTGAATAACTCACCTGATTGGTGTGCTCAACATCAGAGATGGATTTGTCACAAACCATTGAGACATTAAAACCATCTTCAATCATATTTTCGACACTAGCTTGTATATATAATGATAAATGTGGTGCTTACCTGAATGTTTGAGGTCTACCCACTGCATTATTTATGTGACACATACCACCAGATTTATCAATATGATTATGTGTTGATGTTAGTGGTAGCATTGGACATGAACTTTTGCATTTGCATGTGTCTAGCATGTGGAACTCGTCGAAAGCCTTCTATCCATGAGTTTACTTTAGTTAAAAAGAACTAATTAAAGTAAAAGTGTTTTTATTAGTTAAATGAATTATTTAAGAAAAGTATTAAAAGTAATTAGCTGGTAAATATAAAGTGAGTATGAGAAGTAATCTCATCCATAGATCACTTTGGTGATTAGGTTTAGATTATAACAAATGATTATAAAAGCAAAGCTAAGGTGAAGGAGGAAGACACTTGTGTGAGATACACTTGTGAGAGGCTTCTGTTGAGGGAGTTGACATAGGAGACTTTGGCGAGAGATCAAGATCAATGCTTTTTGTGAGATGCCAAGGTCACAAAATGTTTGAGGTCTACCCACTGCATTATTTATGTGACACATACCACTAGATTTATCAATATGCCTATGTGTTCATGTTAGTGCTAGCATTGGACAGATTCTTCTGCATTTGCATGTGTCTAGCATGTGGAACTTGCCGAAAGCCTTATATCCTTGAGTTTACTTTAGTTAAAAAGAACTAATTAAAGTAAAAGTGTTTTTATTAGTTAATTGAATTATTTAAGAAAAGTGCTAAAAGCAATTAGCATGTAAATCTTAAGAGAGTGTGAGAAGTAATCTCATCCATAGATCACTTTGGAGATTAGGTTAGATTATAACTCATGATTATAAAATCAAGGCTAAGGTGAAGAAGACACTTGTGTGAGATACACTTGTGAGAGGCTTGTGTTGAGGGAGTCGACACAAGAGACTTTGGTGAGAGATCAAGATCGAGACTTTTGGTGATATGCCAAGGTCAAATATAGAAAATGAATTTTGCTAGTGTGAGGAGTGTAGAAGCAAAGGACTTTTTCTTACACAAGAGTGAGGAGATCTCACTAGTTGGGTGGAGAGATTTCGTCCAAGGGTTGATGCAGAGGGTTGGATCACGAAGGACTGTGATTCAAGATCTTTGATAGGTGGAGAAGGACGTCCATCTAGAGATCATATAGGTCAAGAAGAAGAGAGAGCAGAGGTAGTCACAAGTGGGTTTCAGCTGATAGAAGTCACAAGAAAGGGGTGTGTCGTACGAAGGTTGTTGTATAGAGTTTTCATACATGCACACTGATTTCGGTGGAGACAACCACGTATGTACATAGATTTGTTGAAGGAGATGTGCATACACCTCAGGAAAAGTGTTGGTACAGGTTCATACAACAACATAGGCATTGTCAAGTTTGTCTACAGTGTATATTCTCTTCTTGGTCCATTTTCCCTATTATGAGAGCCTTGATTTGACCATAATAAAATCATCTTAGAATTGGTTTTCCCTCCGGGGTTTTTCCATGGGTTTATACCGAAACATATCGGTGTCTTGTGTGTGAGATTTTGGTTTCTTAGTTTATACTTTCGCTACATGTTTAGTTGATTCCTCAACGGTGCTTTTAGTAGATAAAGTGATTTTATTTTGATCTAATTGTCGGGTGTTGGGTTGAAGTGGTAAAATAAACATGGTATCAGAGCAAGGTTTCTCTAAGAAGGATCCTATCTCAGGATGCACAACAACAGATCTATGGGATCTGGGTGACCATGGGAGAGATTGAGGTCATATCTAGGGTTACAGAAGCAGATCTATGGGATAAGAAGTGCCAAGGTGGGTGCTTTAAGGACTAAGCATAGATCCATTATCTTTTGCAGCAAATTTGTCAGATCTGCAACAGATCTTAGAATATCTATAAACCGAAAGGCATAAATTTAAGGACTGGTTTCTGGGAAACAACAATAATGAAGAAAAACAGGTGTTTTTGCAGGTATACGAAGGTGTACATGGTTCACAAAAGAGACAAACGCGTACATACATAGTTTGCAGTGGTTATAGTTGCATATATACGTGGGCTGTAATGGTGAGAGTCGCATACGAGGTCATACATGGATAGTACAAAGGTAGTTTCAAAAGAAAATTGTAATGGGTGGCTTGCTGAGCAACAACAAGAGGCCAGCTAGTCAACAAGGAGATCTCAAAAGGTGGAGAAGGACTTCCATCTAGATATTTGAGCCACATGAGAGCACATAGGAGCAAAGAAGGACTTTTTCTCATGTGCTTGAGTATGTAGGGAAGGTTTCAAGGAAATAAGAAAATGGGAGACATGGGAGATATAAGTCAAATAGTAAGATCGAAGGACTAATATTGAAGTTTGTATGGCTTGGATATTTGTTGATTTGTATTCCTCAGGTGAACCATTATCCTGGGATGGGAGCATGTAAAAGGATCCAATGAGATCTTGGATCATGGATCAATTCCAGTGGCAAAGAATAAGGAGCAGATAGCTCTGAAGGTTGAGTAGCTCAGAGGGAGTCAACCTTCAGGTTCAGGTGGAAAGAAACAACCTTCCAAATCAGAGAGTTATGGTACAATATGGCAATGTAAGATGGTCATAAGCAAGAATATTCTAGGAGCATGTTCAGAGGCAATAAGTCTTTGAAGACTAGTCAGAACGAGATGGAAGGAATAACTTCTATGTCAGAGGGAGAAATCAATCAAGTGGATTGGAGAGCAACCGTGGTAGTAGATCTAGTAGCGGAGACAGAGCCAACTCCAGGTGGGAGAAGTATCTCACCCACTAAGTGGGAGTGTTGATGTCAGTGGTAGCATCAGACACATACTTCTACATTGGCATGTGTCTAGCATGTAGAAGTCATTGAAAGCCTTATATCCTTCAGTTTACTTTAGTTAAAAGAAATTAATTAAAGTAAAAGTGTTTTTATTAGTTAATTGAGTTATTTAAGGAAAGTGTTGAAAGTAATTAGTATGTAAATCTTAAGTGATTGTGAGAAGTAATCTCAGTTGTAGATCACTTTGGATATTAGGTTTAGATTATAACTCGTGATTATAAAAGCAAGGCTAGGGTGAAGGAGGAACACACTTGTGAGAGACTTGTGTTGAGAGAGTCGACACATGAGACTTTGGTGAGAGATCAAGGTCAAGACTTTTGGTGAGATGCCAAGGTCAGAGATAGCAAAGGACTTTTTCTAGTTGGAGGAGTGTAGAAGCAAAGGAATTTTTATTACAGAGGAGTGAGGAGATCTCACTGGTTGGATGAAGAGATTTTGTCTGACGATTGATGCAAAGAGGGTTGGATCACGAAGGATCGTGATTTAAGATCTTGGATAAGCGGAGAAGGATGTCCATATAAAGATCATACAGGTCAAGGAGAAGAGAGAGCTAAGGCAACTGCAGGTGGGTTTCAAATGATAGAAGTCACAAGAAAGGGGTGCATCGTAGAGAGTTTTTGTACATGTACACGGGTTTCAATGGAACAAATCAAGTATGTATGTGAGTTTTCTAAAGGAAAGGAGCTTACCTTGTTACGGTAGCCCTGATTTCACCATAATAAAATCATCTTAGAACTGTTTTTCCCTCTAAGGTTTTTCCACAAGTTTATACCCAAAAACATTGGTGTCTTGTGTGTGAGATTTTGGTTTCCTAGTTTATGCTTCCACTACATGTTTAGTTGATTATTCAGTTGTGATTTTAGTAGATGTAGTGATTTTATTTTGAGTTAATTTTCGAGTGTAGGGTTGAAGTGGTAAAATCAACACTACATCGAGTGTATATTAGAACAACATCATCTAGTCGCGCACAAATTCGATACATGATGAAGTGACATCTACAACCAACTTTATTGTTTTGGCATGGATTGTGTTTTATTTTTGTTGATCCTTGTGGATTCATTGTAATATCACCACCTTGGAGTTTACATGTGGACTCCAAGCCATATGCAAACCAATAATTAGATAAGAACAATGATAACATATTAGAAAACATATCCACACATTTTTTAATACTAAACTTGAATTATAAGTTTAAAATTATATTAAACAAATAAAGACTCACATAGCATATTCCAGAGATGTGTTAATGAAGGTACATACAATCTCCTCCACTTCCTTGGATCAATTTGTATTAACAACAAATTTAGTGGGAGAATCTTCATCTGATTGCTCCTCATTTATAAAATCTGCAAGTCAATTGTATATAATAATAGCGACTTGATCCCCTCCAATTTGTGTCCATGTTAGATCTTTAGCTAAAAATTCTATCATATATTTTTAGTCTTTAGTGTCCAACTCCGTAATGTCTTCCCACTTGCCTATTTATATAATACCTATAAAAATTTGAAGTTTTTAGAGATTAACACATACGACATTAAGTTTTTATAAAGATTTGTCAATGTTCTCTAATACTCAATGTTGCATTACAATCCATTTTATGTGATCCAGTGTTCTATAATATGAATGGCATAACATGATACATTAAATTTTGGGACAATGATGAGAATAATGGGATCTTTCTTACTTGTGTACATACCATTTTGCAGAGGGACTAGTCAAGGTTGCAAGAGCCTCAATCGAATGGAATTGTCATTGATGTTATTGGATGAGCACCAAAGGTGAAAATCCTCACGTGACTTGTCTGAGCCTTTCCCAACTTACCTTCAAATTTGGGAATATCTAAAGGTAGTTTGGCCGAATTTGGTGTGTGCGGTGGGTTTCGTGTTGGAACACCCACCATCAGAATGTGTGGTTGGGAACTAGTTCTTATAAGGATGAGTCATCCAATGGGGTGTTACGATGAGTGGTGCCTAACAAGGATGATCCAAATAGGGAAGATCCTAACAAAGTTGCACTCAAGGGTGAGTGCTAGGGTGATCTTTCTAGTGAAATAGAAAAAACAATAACACCTCCCAAAACTCGTGGGAGGCCTTGCAAGCATCAATAACAACATGGTTCCACAGGGTCCCTTATAGTTGTGACTTGCAGTGATGTATGGATGTGAGTGAAATATGTTGAAATTTTTTTTTATTATCAATGGCCTAATCAAAGAAAAATGTGTGATTTTAAACCGAAACAATGGTGCAATATCCTTCACATCCTCCCACCACACATCCATTGATGCTTAAACCTCTAAAATATCCTTTTAATTAATTATTCATGGACCCCATTCAATGGATTCTTTATTAGTTAATCATGAACCATCCAAAACACTTCTCTTATGTTTGAAAAATGTATTGCCTTTATTTACTTTGGCCTTTCATTTCCTTCACTTCAAGGCTATGCTAATTTTAGAGATACCTCTAAATAATTGTTGAATATATTATGTGAAGGTGTACCGCGAACAACACTAGATCCAAATGGATCAAACAAATGAATGAAGGAGAAGCGGAATGGAATGGATGGATAGGAAAAGTGCACATCAAATCCCTTAACTGATCCAGAATCGGATCCAGGAGGCTTCCCAGGTCTAGAAAAGGCTCAAAAATGAAATTTCTTGGAATCAGATGAAATCAATTCCATTGAGACTGTCTCATCGCGTTGGTTCCAACCATATACTTACTTTCTCAAACAGACGTTGTATGCGAAATTTATCGCACTCTGACCGCTTTCCCAAACAACTAAAAAAAGTCAATAGTCAAACTGCCAAAAAGTCAATGCTGATGTCAGCATGACATTAGCATAGTGACATGTGGCAGCACGATGACTGGACAGTGACAAGGACCAATATCATGTTGACACGTGGCATCGGAGGACAACAGATGGTGGGGTGCCACGTGGCCCAAACATGGGCTGCCACGTGGCACCCATTAGTTGGACATTAGGTTCATTGTAAAAATTATTGTGGAGTAGCAAGAATCGAACCAACAACCTCTCCTACCATCATAGAGCCTTCACAAAGGCCTGAATGCCAATGCACCATGATGTGACTTGTTGAACCATACCACTTAAATTATATTTAAACGTGTATGTAGTTGTATTGGAAGGCGGAAAGGGGCTGGGGGTAAGCCCCAACCCAAGGTTTAATATGTAACATATATGACCACACCATTCGAGCGCTCCACCATGCGTGTAAGACACGGGATATGGTTCCAGTTTCCACTCCCATGTGACCCGATTCCAAACAACTATTTTGTTTTTCAGTTAAGCCCTTTTTTCGGGGGATTCCACCTTTGAATGCGCCATGCGACCACAAGTTACGGGCTAGAGGCCATCGATCATCCCTTTGAGTTGGCGCTTGGACATATATAGCTGTAATATGACCATAATAAGGGAGCACGCGCAAGGATAAAGGGGATAAAGCCCAAATATAAACATAAAGTGGTTTTGATATTATGCTTTTGGGATTTTTTTAATTGATTTATGCCTGTTATTGAAGATTTTGGCCATTATTGGGAGATATTGGACTCCTTTTGAGCCTAGATTTTGCAAGGAAGTTGGGGATCGATAACCAACTTCAGATCTATAAAAACCAGGCATGTTTGAGGCCATGGAAGGACATCCAGATCAGAGTTATGTTGAAGCAAAGCCAAGCCAAAGCCATTTTTATGCAGGGAAGTTGTTGAGGAGCAGACGCTTGCGGGCCATTTCTGGGAGCTACACTCAGTCTTTTTCAGTGTCGTCAGTTGTGTTGGATTTCTGAGGTCGAGCAGAACATAGTGAGCCCAGTATGAGATCCATTTGATGTAATTTTTCTGCACTTTTCAAGCATTGAAGAATTAATAAAGAAGCCTCCCCCACTGAGATAAAGGCCTGGAGACGTAGGCAATTTTGTGCCGAACTCCATTATCAATTCTCTTGTTATGGTTTGTTTTTATTATTGCTTCAGTTAAGATCTGTATATTGTCTTATGGCTGCTATGCTTCTTCATTAAATTAATCCTCTTTCATTCATCTTCTTAAATGGTTAATCAATGCATGAAATTAATAATTCAACCACAGTCATTAAAAGATCTGTTTGGATCAAGTGGTATCAGAGCTAGTTGACGTTTGGATTTGAGTTTTGCATGTTAGCCAGGGAAAAGCTACAGCGTGGTGAAGGCGAGCTTGTTGCATAGAATCCATTAATTGGATTGAGAAAGAGATATTCTCACAATGAGAAGATGGCATCAGAAGAGGGACTTTCTTTTGATGAGAAAGAGTTTCAAAAAACTTTCCTTGCTATGTCGGAGATGATGAAAGTTTTGTACGAGGATTACTTGGAATGAAAGAGACCGGTTCTAGGGAAATCTTCAAAGGGAAAAAGTGAAGAGGAAGAGGATCCTCCTCAGATTCCTCCTTCTTCTCCTTCTTCTTCAAGTTCAAGTTCTAAATCTAATGCAAAGAAACATGCTCATAAACATAAGAATGAAATGCCATTATTAAAACTTGATGTTCAATTTGAGTTATCCATATATGATGGTGAAGTTAATGCAAAGAGACTTGACAATTGGGTCAGGTAGATGGAGGTTTAATGCAATGTGCAACAGATCAAGGATGAGGCCACACAAATCAAGTTGGCATCTTTGAGACTTGCAGGCACAACTCGCATATGGTATCAAAGAAAGTTGCAAAACAGAATGCAACAAGTGGATAATGTATTTCCATCATGGCAAAGCTTCATTTCTGCACTTAGGAAACAATTCTATCCTTTGGGTTATAAAGAAAAATCATTAATAGAATGACAAGCNGCGCATATTAGAAATACTGTATTCATGTTTGGACCCACTAACCTTGATGATGTTTCTGTTCAAGCTACGTATATTGAAGCAGGGAAAGCAGGTGTATCAGGGGAATCTTCTTTAAGGAAAGAGGACAAAAGGAAGTGGACAGACAAAAAGGCAAATGCAGTGGCGAGAAAGGAAGAGAGGCCCTCTTGCAAGCATCAGAAGAAAGAGGGACATGATGAGGAAAGATGTTGGCAGTTGCATCCCGAGAAGAGGCCAAAGTGGTTCAAGCAAAGGAATGGGAAGCAAACAGTTGTAGCGACAACCAGACCCAGAGACTTGGGATCAGATTCAAGTGACGAATCTAAGGTCTCATTGGTTGGTACGACAGGTAAAATTGGTGAAGGCATTGATTGTAGAAGTAACTTGTTTCATATAAGGACCATCATGCGATACACTAAGATAGATGCATTAATTGATAGTGGATCTCAAGCTAATCTAATATCAGAAGAATTGGTTAAGAAATTGGGGTTAAAAACACAAACTCATCATAAGCCTTACACACTTAAATGGATAAGCAATCATCATCAAATGCACATAACAAAGCAGTGCACAATCAAAT